>JAOTQH010262297.1:0-11173 GCA_025631255.1 Cornus kousa | reverse complement strand
TTGCTTTGTTTTTTCAACTAAACACAAGGGTAGTTTAGTCTGGTTGTAATGAAGTGATCGATCGGGTAGAAGTTGAAGTGCTCCGGGAAAGGACGTTGCAGACGAGAAAGTTTCAAAGGTACGATAATGAGCAATAAATAGTTGTTATACACGAGGATATTATAAATTTTGTAAAAATATAAGATAGATGTAAGGACTTTAATTGATATAAAAACGAGGGTATTATATATTTTATAAAAATATGAGATAAATGTAGTAAGTGAAGATTCAATACCGACATAAATGAAATGTAACAAGTAATGATTTAATACAGCGGTTCGAAATGGACAATGCAAATCTTAAAAAAAATTATGAGATAGATATAATGATTAACGGCGTAATACGGACACTAGTGAAATCATATAAAAATGTGAGATAGATGCAACAAGCAACGACAACCGTTGGATATATGGACATAAGGATAATGCATATCTTAAAAAATATGAGATATAACGATTAACAGTGAAATCATATAAAAATATGTGATAGATGCAACGAGTAACGACAAATGCTTTGATACAGACACGACGATAATACAAATCTTATAAAAATATGAGAGATATAACGATTAACGGTTCGATACGAAATATCAATACCGACACAAAGATACTATCTGAGATAGATGCAACGACACACGATACGGAATATCAATACGGACATGAAGATACTGCAAATCGTATAAAAGTATAAGAGATGTAACGATTCAATACGGAAAATCAATACCAACACAAAGATACTGAAATCATATAAAAATCTGAAATAGATGCAATGACACACGATACGGAATATCAATACAGACACGAAGATACTGCAAATTGTATAAAAATATATAAAAATATGTGAGAGATATAACAAGCAACACTTTGATACAGACACGACGATAAGATAAATTTTATAAAAATATGAGATAAATGTAACGATAAACGGATAAACAATTCGATACGGGCACGACGATAATTCAAATCTTATAAAAATATGAGATAGATATAACGATTAACGGTTCGAAACGAACACAATATAAAATACTAATTATGTATACGGACTGTAATATACAGATACAAATACAGAACATTTAGAAATCATCATTCAATATAGAAACGAAGATATATCAAATGCAAATGAACCAGAATTGTTCATAAACAGTTTGGGTTAAACTCGTCTCATTCGGTTCCGTCCATATAGACTTTATTAAACGGTTAAATCAGCCTAGTTTAATTGGGTGGGTAGGAAAAGAACACTTGCATAAGAGCAAGAGAGAGTTTGAGTGAACAAGAAAGCTTGTATTACAATTAGAACTATTTGATTACAAGTTGGTTGGTTAGTAAGTAGCATATGAACTCTCTTCTCCGGCATGGACTAATGGTCTTATAATAAATGGCTAGGATCTTTATCCACATGTCTACGATCAAACGGTTAAGAGAATTTTAGAATGTGGCTTTACAACACTCCAAAAAATAAACTATACAAGTCCAGATACATCTGTACAAAACTAAAGAATAAACTATAAAAGTCGAGATACATCTATTCAAAACTAATTTAGGGAATTCTTCATTTAGAGAAATCTACGAGTTCTCACACCTCTTTCATTTACTTCTGTAGCCTTTGTTTTTACTAAACTAACTAAAGTTTGAAATAAGTATTAGTGGCATGTGTTTTTCAAACTGGTGATGGTACTAACCCAATTTCAACCATCATCCCGTTCGCGTCGTACATGTCTGTCATTTGTGTTAGTGAATCATAATTTGTTATTTCCTATTATAAAAAAAAATGAATAGTAAATAGTCATTGTTTCATGTACTTAAGATGGTAATAATTTCCCACTAATATTATTTATAAATGGTTACCGATTTTAACTAATTGAGTTTTTGAATGGAGCTAAAATTTATATTTTTTAAAACGTTCATATTTTATGTAACTATTTTTCATTAGATAATTTTACACAATTTTTTTAAAAAAGACAATTTTATAATATGCTATTATTAATTATGGTAACATTCATAATTTGGTGTTTGATGATTACATTAACTATTTAATTTATTTTATATTGTTTAAAGCTGTAGCTTTTGAATGAACCTAAAATTTTGATCTTTTAAAAAGTTGTAAGTCAACATTACATATATTTTAGGTGACTATTTTTCATTAGATAATTTTATACATTTTTACGCAAAGACAATTTCATCGTTCCTTTTATGTATTATTAATTATGGTAACATTCTTTCAAAGGATAATATTGTAAAATTAATAATAAAAGTGCTTATAACAATATCATTACCTAATAATTAAATAATTAATATATCATCAAACACCTAACATACACTTTATTATCAATAATTTTATGACCAAAGGGCCTTTGGACTAATGGTATAACCTCCTCATCTTCAAAGAAGAGAGGAGGGGTTCGAGCCCGGGCGTAGGCAAAAAAGTTGCATTAACCCCTCCTGAACTATACATTTGTTACAAAGGAATGTTATAATGACGAAAATGACACTCAATATAAATCTCTTTAAATTGGTTTTCTTTTCCTTTTTAATTTTTGAAAATTTCAGCTTTAAGAAAAGTTTAAAAATTACACACCATTAAAGTGATGTTATAATAACTGAAATTCTCCTTAATATAAATTTAAGAAATTTTAGGTTTCCTTTAAAATAATTTTCTTTTCATGTTTTCTTTTCCTTTTTGATTTTTTTAAGATAAAAATTTTAAAAAAATTTAAAAATTGTTAATTTTTAACAACACAATGTCAAATGAGTTATTTGTATTAATTTTTAATCTTATATATATAATATGTTTTAAGAGGCACCATTTTCTTAAGTTTATATTAAGGGGCATTTTTGTCATTATTACATTTGTAACGATCCAAATTCGGGGATTTGGATCGCTAACCAGGTCCTTACCCGCATCTGATGTCACATAAGGGTACTATGGTCATTTCATATCATTATAATAGTTCTATAATCCATAAGGATATAATGGTCATTTACTGTGGTCAAATAATGGTTTAAAACTCAAAAGGGTAAAGTAGCCATTTAATACGTTATTTATAACTTCTAAAGTCATCAGGGGTAAAACGGTCATTTTCCAAGGTAAACTCATTGAGCATCCTTATGGCACAAGAATTGCTTAATGGATATAAGAGACATACATTCTCACCTAGATATGCAATAAAAATTGATCAGAGGAAGGCTTTTGATTCTGTATCATAGGATTTTTTACTTTGACACTCTTAATCTACTTGGCTACCCACTAGTCTCATTGCATGGATCCACTCTTGTATCTCATCCACTTCATATACCATCTCAACCAATGGTGAATTCCATGGTTACTTTAGAGGAGCAAAAGGATTGAGGCAAGGTGATCCCCTTTCACCTTTCTTATTTGTTATTGTTATGCAGGTTTTCTCATTAATCCTCAACAAGGTCACTACTGAAAATCCTTTCAAATCCCACTGGAGATATAAAGAGCTTGATCTCACTCACCTCATCTTTGCTGATAATGTGATTCTCTTTTGTCATGAGAGCTTACCCTTTATCCAAACACTCCTTACAGTTATCAATACATTCTCCTCCATCTCTGGACTTCACCTCAACAATAACAAGAGTCAGATATAATTGAGCAAGTTGAGTTTGAGAAAGGAAGTCTTCCTATTAGGTACTTTAGGGTGCCCTTGGTAACAACTATGTTGAGGTCTACTAACTATAGAGATTTAATCAACATAGTTACTACTAGAATTAGGTACTGGGCCAGCAAGGTTCTCTCATTTGTAAGGAGACTCCAACTCATCAAAGCAATCCTTCATAGTACCTAGATGTATTAGAGCTCAAAGTTCATCCTTCCAAGGAGTGTACTAAATGAGCTTAACGGTACTTTTAGAGCATTTCTTTGGCGAGGTCCTGAGATCAGAAAGCACAGTGCTAAAATTATATAATCTTCAGTTTGCCTACCTCAGAGAGCTGGTGGGTTGGGAATTCCAAATTTGCAAGCTTGGAATCGTATAGCTATCATGAAGCATCTTTGGAACATCATCAGCAACAGAGAAGGTATGTTATGGATCACTTGGGTTAAAACATATTTGCTTAAAAGAAATAGTGTGTAGGAGGTTAAGATACCAAGTCAATGTTCATAGAGCCGGAAGAAGCTACTACAACCCAGGCCTGCAGTCCAGCTTCTTGTCAAGCTTGAAATTGGAAATTGAGTCAATTCCAATTTCTAGTTTGACAACTGGTTATACCTTGGCCCTCTCCACCATCGATTATCAAGACAAGATCTTGACTAATCTTTAGTTGATTGCAATACCACAATGAGCTCCTTCATCTTAAATAGCACATAGAACTTTTCTACTACAGTCACTATTCTTATCTCAGAGCTCGTGGATGTCAATCTTTTTTCCATTCCCTAACCCACTTAAACCTGGCAAGCTCAAATGGATCCCATCTCCATCAGGTTTGTTCTCCATTAGCTATACTCTGAAACACCTATCCCAGCACAATCCTTCTCTTCCATTGCCACATTTAGCTTAGTCAAACCCATCCATTCCCAAGTATTCCTTTTTCCTATAGTTGGCTATATATACAATCAAGACTTCCTACCCTGGATAGAGACTGCACATCATACTTGAACTTACCAAACATATGCCCTCTACGTAAACTTTTACTTGAACCCCACAACTATTTGTTGTTCCAATGTTCTTTCACATCTCCCATTTGGGCATTTATCCCAACACGTTGTTCATTCTATATTCATTCATAATAATAGAATGTGCTTGTATCGTGGGGATTACACAACTGGAAGGGCAAAACATCCAACTATAGAACAATCACATCGTGAATCACTTTCGCATCCACAATGTACAATATCTGGATAGAATGTAATCGTAGAGTTTTCAAAAAGAAATGCCTCTCAGCAAATTCAGTCCTAACATAATACTTGAAGCAGTCAAATTGAAACTTATGACTTTCCGAATGCATGATTCCGTGATCTCAAGGCACATAGCTGATGAATGGGAACTCCCAAGTTGTGTTATTTGACCTCTTCTACGTCCCGCAAACTAGGATTGCTACAAAGCTCTGGCTAGCAATGGCATGTTCACTGAAATTATGAATGCTCTGTTCATGTGTCATGTTGCTCACATGCATTGATCATGTTTATTTTGACCTCTAGTTGGGTCGGGCCCTATTTTGGCCTCTAGTTGGGTCGGGCCCTATTTTGGCCTCACTTCTTGTTAGACTAGGCTTAACCTTTCTTGGTTGCCCTCTATAAAGGGCATTGGAAAATTACTCTATATTTATTTAATTGAAATTTACCTTTCAAAAAAAAAAAAAAAAAGTTCACGAGTTCTTTTTTTCTAGATTTCTTGGTACCTTTAACTTCTTAGTTCCCTTCTCTCATATGGATGGAGTATCTAAATTTTCTTTTGACTTATCCAAATTCAAGTTTCATTTATTTAGGTATCAATGACTTTGCTGATGACTTTAAATTTTATTATTTATTATTATTATTATTATTATTATTATTATTATTATTATTATTATTATCAATCTAATTTACAACGTTATATCTACGTATTACTAGTTTTTTTCCTTTTTCCAACTATTGTATTATTATTGTACTGCTTGCACGAACGAGTTGCATATCACCATGCTACAAAGTACACAAATAAAATAAAAATAATAAATATAAACAGTTGTGGGGCTCATAAAGTGGTCTGAGGTCGCTGACCAATGAATGACTGACTTGAAATGAGGGTGTGCCAGAGTCCTGGTGGACTCAAAGATTTCTTGTCAAACTATTCCTATCGGGTCAGGTCACCGACCTAATGTGATTCAGGCAAATATTGGAGAATAGGAATAATCATCTTCTTAAGGTTGTTATTGCCTTTAAGAAATGACTTTAAACATTAAAGATAGATAGCAATGAGAAACAAATTACTTGAACAATAAATATACCTAAATCTGCAAACCTTTCTTTATTGAACTTTGGATTGATTACAATGATGAGAATGAATTACAAACTCTTGATTGAAATGGAAACTAAAGTATTGAATGTTAAAAGATGAAATAAATACTAAAATGATAGTGATAACTGAACTTGAGGAAATAAAAACTAAGTGATAAGTGATATGAATGCTAAAGGCTTAAACTTTAGAAATGGTGTTGGATCTCTTCAATGTGAGACTTGAGTGGGTATTTATAGAGGCTTTAACTTGGTGTTGTCCCTTTCAATTCATTTTTCTAGAAATTAATTAGTTGCAAGTTGAAAATCATCCTAACCATCTTATTGAGTTGGTCGGGTTAATTGATTGACTTGCACATTTCTCCATGGGCAGGTACAAATTTGTCTAGCATAGTATTTTTGACTAAAGGATGCATCTTCTTTCAGGCTTGATCTTCATGGCCTTCAGTCTATTTTCGGCTCTCTGCACCTGTTAAGCCTGACTTGATATGTACCTTGGCTATGGAATCTTCTGATTACCTTTCATTTGTAGTTCCGAATCTCTAAACTTTTAAGCATGGTCAAGTTATCCTTTCCCATTTCAAGCTTCTTTAAGTTTTCAGACCTGACTTGTTTGGTTCTTGAGACATTGGGATTCACAACTGGTCTTCATTTAAATTATACCAAAAATTCTTCAAGTACCTATGACCCTACGAGATATTAGATCCTCTTAGTCTGAGCTTGTCCAACGATTATGTGTACTCTCGGTCATTGGTTGAGAGATACTCTTAAGCCATAGTGACTAAGAATCCTGACCATGACTAATCAAGATTCTTATGCCACAGTGACCGAGAGACCTTCTTCAGTCATAGTGATTGAGACTCCTGACCATGACTGATCGAGACTCTTAGGTCATAGTAACCAAGAGACTTTGGTTGAGATACTTAGGTCATAGTGATTAAGAGACCTTGGCCATGTTGACTAATAAAATTTCTTCGATCATAGTGATCGAGAGACCTTAATTCTTCAGTGATAGTGACTGAGACTCGTGACCATAACTGATTAAGATCCTTAGGTCATAGTGACCGACAGACTTTAGTCGAGACTTTCGAACTTCTTACTATTTTATCTCAGTCCTAATGACCTAGGAATTCCATCCTCCATAATTCTCGGCCTTAATTCCAATCATCATGATTAGTAAATTAATCTTTCGCCCCGATGACCATGGGTTGATCCAGAGTCCAGTCCTCGGGATTTTCGACCACGTGGCATGATAATTTTCGATTATAATTTTAGGTGTTAACAACAACACTCTTTTTAATTCAAAATTGGTGTATATATAATTATATGTGTGTGTGTCATAGTTGGCCCCACTAATTTTTCATTTATGTAAATGTGATTGTATATAGTATGAGATGATTTGCTTGGTGCTTTGTCAAATTACATAAAGTTTTCAGGCCTGGGAGGAACAAAGGAGTGACTTACATGAAGCAATTTTTTTTTTTTTTCTTTTTTTTTTTTTAAGTAAGAAATATCATTAATCAAGAAATATTCCAAGTGCATTGGTTATGGTTTGAAAAGCGATTTCATGTGTTCTGTAATAAGCTATAAGGTGGAATTTGTTTTATTATTATTATTTTTCTTTTCTCGGAAGGTAAAAAAGGAAAGCAAATAATGAATTGTTATGTTATGTTTTCCTACAGGGAAACACAAATTAGGAAATTTAAAGTGAAGTTAAAAAAAAAAAAAAAAAAATTCTATTTTCTTTTCCTTCACTTTTGAAGTTTAGAAAATTTCCATTTTCTTATTCTTCTTACTATATCCATCTATTTACAAAGTCTAAAATTATATTTTCAATTCCAAATCTTAAAAAGGTAAATAGCATATTTTTCACTAAGAAAAATAATCTTCCATCACAAACGGTATAAAAATATTGAGGGGTTGTTGATTGTCAAGGCCGTTGGGGCTTGGGTTTTTTTATGTAATTGATAATGTTGGACCTCTCTCCCCGTTGGGCCATTTTGTGTACATACTCTTTCTTTTTTTCAATAAATTACCTTACCTTTCCAAAATAATAATAATAATAATAATAATAATAATAATAAAACTAAATAAAATAAAATAATAAAAATAAATAAATTCAAATAAGCCCATATAAAAATATCCAAGTTAGAAATTTTTTTAAAATATAAAACAATATTTATGAAATGATATATATTACTTCTTAAATGAGACAAGTAATTGAAAACTCAAGTATATCAAATTCCATAAATTCTATTTCTACTTTAAGTCCCGTTTAACATACATTTTATTTCTACTGTTTTTGTTTTTAGGCTGTTACCGTGTCGATTTTAACAAGAAAAACATGTTTGATTCTGCCTTGTTTTATTTTGCACAGTACTAAAATACTTCATGAATTGTGACACAAAACCAACATACCAAAAAAGTTATTTTATTTTTTTTTTTTTTTTTTTGACAAATGTTCAGGGTTAATGGAGAACCATATTTTGCATGTTCTATTTTCGACATTTTCACGGCAAACGTTCCCAAAAGTACTTCCTATTTTTTTTCAAAACACTCGTGTGTCAAAAACACTATTTTTTTTTTTAGCTAAAAACAAAAAGTTTAAAACAAAACGCATGTCAAATGCAAAAATTCTATTTTGATTTTGAAATATCACCAAACCACAAGCATTTCAAACAACAGAGCTATTATCACTAGGAACAACAATCTTCCATCACAAACGGTATATATAAAGATGGAGAATTAAGGATTGCGGCTCCGACCACCTGCACTGCCACCTTTAGCGCTAGCTCTGTTCCGGGGATCGTGCCTTTGGTTCGCCGATGCTTCATTGTAATCGTCAAGCTTCACTTTCAGAGACCTCCCTACCTTGCTCACCACCATCATTTCATCTCCTGTAAGACCATGTATGATGTATCACTATTAACATTATTATTCAGGTTATAACTATTAAGTAAGACACTAATTTATAGTAGCATCTAAACTTATTTATTCAATGCGATGACTCAAGCTCACATCCATGACTACCTAAATGCAATTTGAGGCATAAAAGAACAAAACCCTAAAAATTAAGCCTTTTGATACTTAATATCTTGGTATAAATAAACTATTATTCTCTATATAGAATTTAAAAATAAGAAACTGAATAGTTCCGATAATTTATGTCTGTCATAAAAAAGTCGACATTTATGAAGGTAAGTCTGCCGACAATTTTTTTCAAAAAATTAATTTTTCCTGGTGGTAGATTGTTTTTTTTTTTTTTTTTTTTTTTTTTAAAACAGGTATTAAATTGTTGATTCTTAAAAATGTGTTTATTTTAATGTTACGTTATAGAACGCTTATTTGGGTTGAAGAGGTACTTAATTTGATGGTTTAGTCTACACCTATCATTGATAAGGCTAATCACTCTCTTCTAATGGTTCAATTAATCATCTACCTAACTTCTAGAGAGAGAGAAATCATTTCAACTTCTATTAGGGTCTACTAAATTTGTCACTCACAAACAACATTAGTCACAATTTGCTAAACAAACTTATTTTGGGACGATTGGAGTATTAGATGTCCCTCCGTCTTATATTAGATATGCAATTAATGTATTGTCTCCCTTTAATATTACGAATTTATCCTTTTTAGTTTAGATATGTATAATTACAAAGTTTGAAATTTTTTAAAAATATAAAAAATAATAATAATAAAAAAATTAAAGATAAAGATATATTTGCTTTGACTTTTAGAATAGACAATTAATTTAAGACATCTAAAAATATAGTGAATTACTAATAAAGGACACTATTAGGATCGGCTGGATTTGTCACCCACATATAATTATCAAAAAAACAGGTAAAAAAAAAAAAAGGCACATTAAATAACAACTCTCTCTGTGACTAACTTTTCTTTGAGAAGCAATCCACTGATCCGTTACTAAAAGTGCCTCGTATTACATGTGAATTAACATGTAAGTTAACAACTTGCAACATTCCAAGAAATCTCTATTCTTACAAATATGCATGTAATTGTATATAAATCACATGCATGAAAATCGAGTACCGCTTCCAAAGCCATTATACACCATCTGATCAACCTCCATATATACGACCATCAAACTACTAATGCAAGCCATACAATGCTCACTCGAAACCTTGCTCTATATCTATATGTACTATATGCATATGCACAAATATATATATATATATTACATGTAGAATCTATATCATGCACGTACCCGACAGAGAGACAGTGTAAGGGGCAGAACAGATAATCACAAAGGCTAAAAAGAGGCACCAGCAGAGTCGAAGTCCACTCGTCATCTCTCTCTCTCTCTCTCTCTCTCCTTCTCTCTCTGTGTAGCTATATATAAATATATACAATGTATGCAAGTATATGTTGTGGATTCTGCGTATCGGATGTCTGGTATGATGTGGGCGAACTAACCGCCGTTCATAATTTATAAGGTTTGCTGGTGGGACACGTGGCGAAGTGTAATTGCTTGATGGAGTTGACGTGTGCAAATCGTGCGCAACACGTTCGTACCACGAACATAGCCCTCTCATTAGCGAATCCTAACCGTTCATTTTGGGTCAACGGGTTGCTGTCACTTACTTTAACCGAAAAGAAAAGAGTCACAAAATACATTTGAAAAAAAAAAAAAGAAAAAAAAGGGGTTAATTACAATGACACCCCTAAGATTTGCTATAATGACAACTATGTACAAGTTAGACCATTTTTTAACGATGACACTCCCATAGGTTTGATAAAGTTAACAAAGACACCCCCTGTCAAAAAAATTTAATCCAAACAGGCCCTTAAAAGGTGAGAAAATACTAGATTGCCCTTCAATAAAATACTAATTTTTGATTTAAAATATCTAAATCTTCAAATGACAGAATTACCCTTATGAATCCCAATTGTATCTCTTTATCCTCCCTCACTGAAAACCCATAAATTTTGCCCCCATAAACCACCACCACCACTTCCACCATCTTCCACCCATTCACCACTGCCACCTCCACCAAAAAACAAAACACAGAAATTGCAAATGGGTTTAGTGAGAATTATTGCATAATATTATTATTATTATTATTATTTATAAGTAATAATCAATATACCAACAGGCCTGTGGCCTAGCGGTACCAGGCCCCTACTTTCCAAAGGGAGTTTAGGGGTTCGAACCTCAGTGGAGGCA
>JAOTQH010262277.1:0-11173 GCA_025631255.1 Cornus kousa | reverse complement strand
GGATTCATCTAATTTACCAAATATTGTTAAATTTGCTTATGGTAATGCTATGATACCCGAGTCGGTTTTTTGGCGACTCTAATCATTAGTGTCCAACAAGGACTCTCACACAATAAGCAATAAGATAGAGACTCTCTTCTTTTATTCCGTTTCAATCAATGTTTAAACCCTTAGTCGGTTTTAATAACCGGTTGACACTTTTATCATTTTCCATTTGCTTATTGTGGCACGCAATTTAGGATATTTTTCTAAATTTTCACCCCCAAAACATGGTAGAATCCTCTGATAGGGAGGACAATTAAAGTTTGATTCAAATGACTATCACTCATAAACTTGAGCTCCTCTTTATGATATTGCAAGTGATATGGGGGGGTTCTGATTTTAAGTTCCCTATAATCCATTTCTGTGAGAACTGTATGGACCTCTACAGACAAAGTCATGCCCTATGGGAGGGATCAATTCATGTGTGTGACATAAGGACTTCCCTAATATTTATTTTAGATCTAACTTTTAACAGCTGGTTAGCTGTTTAATTCTTTATTTTGTTTATTATTGTTCTTCTTTCTCAAAGGCTAAAGGTTACCTTCCTCTCTAAGTACCATAAACACTAGCCATGTCTACACCATGACATTCCTTGAAAAAAATTCTGTACTCCTTGGATGTTTTCATGATTGAAAATGAACTATAAGTTTGGACACTTGGCCAATCACAAACATCAAGAACAGTTTTCCATTAGTTGAGCATGAATTGGGACTTTTTAATATAGGAAAATGATGCTTTTATTTATTTATTTATTTTTTAAATATATGTTAGGAGATTCGTAATTATAGGATGTACAATATCATTATTAAGTATATTACTTACCTAAAAAAGTATTATTAAGTATTGATACTTGTCACTTTATCTTCCACATTTCGCAAATTTAATTAATCAGAGTTTATATATATATATATATATATATATTCCCCTATATGCATATATGTACTATGTACGCACACACATATATTAATATTGGTGTCTTGTTGCATCCTAATTTCTTCTAGGAGTTCTGTATTCATTTTTTTTTCCCCCTTGTATGTATGCGCGCGCGCATATATAATGTTGGGCTTGCATCCATTTCCATAACTGTTAGTGTATTGCTGCGTCCTAATTTTTGTCACAGGAGTTGTGTAATCATCTTTTTTTTTCCCTATATGGTGTACACATACATATAGTTGTTGGACTTGGATCTATTTCCATAAACGTTAGTGCTGCTGTGTCCAAATCTTGTCACAGGGGGCCATTCTTGCTGTGTTCATGTGCTATTTTTTTTTTGTTAGCATCTTATTTGTTTTGTCAGAATACAATACCCTCTCATTGTCCCATGTTTGAAATCTATGTTACTTGTGCTCCTCCGAAGTGATATGCCCACCTGTGATTATTTATGTGAGAGTATTTTGTTCTTACACAGGATCATTCTTTAACTTTTCTTCTCTCCATATAGTGCCTGCTGATCTGATGAAACATGTTTTATTTCTTTATTTCATTGATGAACAAATTAAATAGGTGAAAAAGTTTTATCAGTCAAGGAAGAGTCAGCGGATGGTAGTGGCAGTGGTTCTAGGGAATCAAGTCCCACTGTATGGTGGTCTTCCATTCCTTAATGGGGCAAAAGACCACCTTGGGAGTATATCGGTGCCACTGAATCTGACGTTTGTGATGAGATCAAGGGCCTATGTCTTGGGAAGACTTGTAAAGCCAAAGTTCTACAGGAGAATCCGCTGTGGATTTACTTTTAAAATCAACCGAATAGGCAAGCCTCTCAATTTGACGAAGTCTTGTATCTATGAGTGAGGTTCTACCTCTTTCTGGATACGTCTCTAATGAATGTTTAGCTGTTAACTATACTGCTTTATTCTTTAGTTGCAATTACCTCTTAAACGTTTCACATGTCATTTTTTATGCTTTTGATAGCATGGTATATATATTATAATTCATCTTAGATTTTTAGTTTTCATATATGCAATTGTTGTACTTTGTTAGTATGTGTTGCACTCTTTGGTTACCTCTGTTGGGGTGCTTTCGTTTATAGTAATGCTTAGACAATGTAATGGATATGAACCTTCCCATCCAGTTTTGATCACAGAACTTAGTGTCCCATTCTAGATTGCTAAATTTGGATTTTGAGACTGTTCTGTGCCATGTTTCTCCAACGAAAATTGTGAGAATGCTTAGACTATGTGATGGATATGGACCTTCCCAACCAGTTTTGATCACAGAACTTAGTGTCTGTTCTAGATGCTAAAATTGGGGTTTGAGACTGTTCTGTGCCATGTCTCTCCAATAAAGATCGTGTTACAACTGTATTTGTACAATCAGCTGCATTGCTATTTAGGGCAGGGGCTTTTTCATTAGAGCTTTTAGATGAGAACGAATAGTTTCACCTTTTCAATGGTGATACACTTTATATGGTTTAAACTATTTGCTAATGGATATGCAAGTACTTAGATGTAGCCGTGTTAGTGTAACTTCCATTTGCATGACTGTCCAGGAATACTTTGAACTTTTCTAGCCTTTAATGTGTCTAAGAACTAGCTGCCTCGTTTGTATTGGAAGAGAAAAGAAATTTAGTTTAAAAATGGATGCTGTCTTATTATGAAAAAAAGCGAACATGAGGTCTTTTTTGTTATGATTGCACAGTTGATATGATCTGTCAGCGCATAAATTGAGGTTACTGAAACTCGCATAAAATGTCTATCAAGTGTGTTGTGTGTGAGAACTATAAAGTCTTTCTTCAGTGAAGAATATTTAGGATGCCGTTTTACTATGACAAAAAGCGAACGTGAGAATCTCTTTTTTGTTATGATTGCACAGTTGATATGATCTGTCAGTGAAACTTTTGCATAAATTGAGGTTACTGAAACTTGCATAACATGTCAATCAAGTGTGTTTTGTGTGTGAAAACTATAAAGTCTTTCATCAGTGAAAGTATATTTATCTTGTGCTGCAAATGTGGTAGGTGTGAATGAAAGTTGATAAAATTTGGGGAAAACGTGTCTCATCTTTTATATCTTGCATGGATTGCTCTGTTTCCCTTGCCCCTTTTCTATTTGAAACAATCTATCCCTCCAATTTAAAGGTGACACTAAATCCACAAGGCTATTTTTTAGCTTGGGATTTTATACACGGTTGAACATGGAAGACATATATAACATTTCTGGAGAAAAAAAAGGCTAAAATAAGCTTTGTTGCCAAAACATACCAACAGCATACACCTAAAAGCACAAAAACATAATACATGAAAGCAAATTCACACAAGCAGATGAAGCACTTGTACAAGCTGAGAAGAAAATGAACAAAAACTAACAAGCAAACTACATAGCGATTACATTAACACACTTCCTAGCTGATTCCCACACCAGTTCTCCTTCTTCTACTCTTCTTTACCATTCTTATGGCATCCGGGTAGTTTGTCTTTTATTTTCTCCAGTATTCCTTTCTTCTCCTTTGTCTCGTCTGCAGTACACTCATGTAGAGCCGCAGGATTGCCATCTTCAGCTTTTTTGTGCTGTCCCGGAAGTTTTTCTTTGATCTTGTCTAGAAAACCTTTCTTCTCCTCCGCCTGTGTCACTTCTCCATTTCCAGTTTCATTGCACTTAAGTGGCGGAGAACTGTCTTTGGGCTCACTAACCCCCTCTTCCTTTTCACTTGACATCTTTTCTTTGATCTTCTCTTTTAGACCTTTCTTCTTTTTCTTCTTCTCTCCATATTCCTCATCACTAGACTGAAATTTAAGCAGCAAAATAATTTGAGAAATCATAAATATGAAGCTATATATACTGTAATGCATATAAGAAAATTGCTGCTGTTACGTGCACTCACAACAGATACATACCGAGCTAGAGTTGCTAGGAGATCGATGGAGCTCTTCCATAAGTTTTGGCTTCTTTTTCTCTATGGGGTCTGATCCGTCTGTTATATCAATCATGACTGCATCCTCTTGGGACTTGCCTTCCTCTTTCTTTCCCAAGAAATCAAACATTCCGCCATCTCTAGTTTCTACTGGAATCTTTGTGGTAGTCTCGCTCCCATTTCCTTGAGGGTGTGGTTCCGTCATGCTGCTGATGCTAGGAGTTTTGGCAAACAGACAGTGTTAGCACAATGCTTAATAAGAGTTTGAGAGTGTGAGTGATAGTACTGAGGGTTGAGTGATGTTTTGTGTTTCAAAGATCTGGTTTTTATAGCAGGAGCTAAGAGAACATATTGTCGAGGGCCGAGGCAACTAGATATAGACATGTTCTATTGCATTGCGTGTGCTATGCAAAATTTTCCATTCATCATAAACTTGAATGAATAAATGAATTAGCTTTTCGATTGGGAATGTGTTAACATGATATACTATATTAGCAATGGGGTGGTACTTTTTGAAGGATACAAGATAAAAATAGAGATGGTACTACATTGGCATTGAGTGAAAATGCGTATCAACGACATTGGAAAGGGCTTGCAAGTGTTCAACTGTCGAACATCGGGAGGAGAAAACTAAGAAGGGTCGGTGTGGACGATCTGCACGAATCAAGAAGTACCACGTGTTCGGTCAGACTCGGGATTTTCGAGACTAAGATTTTGTTAATACAGTGTGTGTGGAATTGGTTTTGGATTCTATTATCCCTATGTTGTATAGTATTGCATTGTCCTGAGCTGCTTCTTGTCATGAAAACAACTGAACAGCTTTGATGATTAACACTTTTTAGTCCTATATGTCTTCGGGCAAACAAACTTAACTCAGTAAAACATCCATTCACACCCTGTTTCGAACCGGAAATATCCATCTCTGCTGACATGCTTAGAGCACAAGAATATGATTTCTTTGCTTAGAACATTAGGATTCTTCAAAAGGAATGAAAATTGGTGTCTCATTTTTGTCTGGGATATGAGTTCTAAGGAATCAGGCAGGTATCCAGTCCTAAATGTCAAAGGTGTTGCAAATTCTGGATTGACGAGGCTTATATTGCATTTGGAAGCATCACTTTGAATTTAAAATTTGAAGAAATTTAGTTCAAATTCGTATAGCGATTTCCAAATATAGCTTTAGCAATATTACAATATTAGAAGTACATTGGATTTAGGGTGTCCTTTGTGGAGCAACCAGAAGACAGATTTTGGAGCCGACCAAGTTACTTAATTAGTAAGCATGCCACAATGGTTCCAAGACCTTGGGTGCCTCAGCTCTTAGAATATATTGATAGTTGCAACCTGGCTGCCCAACTACCGAGGTGACCGTCACTTTATCAAGATAATTAAACTAGGGCTTTCCATCATTCTTATTTTTATTTTCAACTTTAAAATGGCTATAATTTATTGAACATTGATAAAATCTAAGCAAGTCTTGAACTCGCTCAACTATTTGTATTTATGAAAATTTAAATTATCTTTCACTTTGGGACATGGGCGAAGCCGGTGTGTGGCCTGCCCATTACAATATTTTGTTAACATTTGATTTATTCTTAACTATTTGTATTTACCAAATTCAATATTTAGTTAATATTTGATTTATTATTAACTATTTGTACTTATGAAAATTCAAATTATCTTTCACTTTTTTGTCCACGCCCTAATTCGAACCCCTCCCATTTTTTTTGACAATAAGGATGTTATACCATTAGACTAAATGCTCTTCGGTAATATTTGATTTATTGTATATATGTGTATATATGAAATTTTCAATATCATGTCCCCTCAAATTTGTAATTTTTGAAGTTATCTCTTAATTTTTTTCTTTTTACTCTTTAAATTCCTTTGATTTCCTTAAAAAAAAAGTTTAAATTTCTCTTTTTTAATTAAACTCTAATTTTTTTCTTTTCAAAGTTGTCAATTTTCTTTCCTCCTCCTTACTTAGAATCTTTTTTCTATCCTTTTCCTTCTTTTTTTTTTCTTTCCAACAACTTCTTAAAATTATTCTTTTTTACTTAAAATTATTCTTTTTTACTTACGTAAGACGTATGTAATATGCAATTTTTTTTCTTTATAAAGTGGATGGAAATAATTTTCATACATTACTTTCAAAATACAAATATTTTAGTTCTTATATTAGTCAAATATTTATAGTTTTTTTAGTGAAGAAGAAACCTTGGTGAAGAAGGAAAGAAGCAGTGAAGAAAAAGTGAGATCTTTCATCATCCAACTTCGGAAGATTGCTGCAATTTAAGTCATCCACTTGCAGGACAGAAGCTCATGCTACCACACCCAATTTAAAGATCATGTGTAGCACTGAGAAAGTGCATTGTTGACAAATGATCTACTAAAACCAGATTTCCAAACAACTTTTGATCTTTGTCTTCGCTTTTAAAATAAAATATAAAATCACTTCACCTATAATCACAAACACATGCCTCGACTGTTCTTCGTAGTACCAAATTGTAGTTCTTCAAACTCAGAAAAACCTAATCTTTGATTATTATTATTATTATTATTATTTTTGGTAGGTATTAACTTCTCTGGTTAGTTATATATCTTTTGATTAATACAAAGTGATATAAATGATCGAATTTACTCTATCAGAACTGATTTGGTGGGGGGCATTGTCCAAATTATGTAAATCATGATGGTGATCCAAGCTTAAGCTATTTCATTGCTGATATAATCTTTGCGAGTGAAGTAGATTCAAAGTAACCCCAAATATGATAATGGGGAAAAATGAGTTAGTACTATTCAACAACTTACATACATTGTTCTCTTTGATATATGTCCTTAATAAGGCTTGAAGAAATTGGCATTTAAACCTCTGTTCACTATATTCCACACACCTCCAGCAACTATCAAGATGCTTAACGTCACGCCTGAACAACCAAGCCCTAAGTTAAGGCACCACATTGCACCATGTGGACGGGGTTTCTTGATCGCCATCCACATGAAACATGGGTAAACAAAGGTTAAAGGCAGTGCGATCCCTCCAATGATAGGTGCCAGGCTTGACAAGAATGGGAAAGTCACGGAGATGAAGAATGTCACTCCCCCAAACAAGACTTTGAACCCTGAGGGGAGCCATTTTGGACACGGCTTGTTTTTCTTGGTGACGTATATGCGCTGCAAGTTGTCAAAGACTGGCATTGCATAGATTTGGTACAAACTTACACAATGAATGAATACTGTTACATGTATTAAGCCCATCACAAACTTTGAGGTGTTGTGTTTATGGAATTTCAAGTACGCGCTCAACATCCCTGCATTCGCAGCTTTCTGGCCCAACTTCCCTCCGCTTGCAGCTATCTGGCATTATTAGTTCAAGCCACATCGTTAATTGCTTGAGATAATTTTGCAGTTGCTTTGCACATATGGAAGTCTATGAGAGAAATCTTTGAAGCTAAAGGAATATCAAATCAAAGCAAATGTTGCTTACCGTGTTACCATAAGCCCAATATCCACCTATTGCAAGGGGAAACATACACAAGGAAATCAGCAGATACGACATTTTCACTCCTCTCCACATTGGCTTAACTGATGAATGTTTTGGACTTGAAGGCATTGTCCCCTGCATCAATATAAGAAACAACACTGTAATTTGCTGCAGTTTTACAATAATTAGTAGCAATTAGAGGTAACCCATGTCGGGACACCTAACGTTAGACCAGGGCAGTGGTCTGAACAACAAGCCGGGTCAACAGTATTGTGCTGTACAGAAGTGGACAGCCACGATCACTCACGTGTATGGCATGATCAATTGACACGTGTGCTATATCCAGACTCCTAAACAACTTCAAAATAACCAAAATTTGGACTCAACTGACTCATGATTGAATGATTTACCTGTATTTCAAGCACAAGATTGTGACCTCTGAAAGAAAGAGCAATGATCCCTATGGCATTCAGTACACCTCGAATCCTACCCATGTCAGTTGTGGCTGTCTTAGACGGATCATAAGATATGCCATCAGGCCTACCTTTTGCAATTGGCATAACCCACATCAGTGTGCAATATACAATAGCTGTTAGTGCACCAATCACTGAAATCCCAGCTAGCGAATTCAAGTTGGGAAAGAACAGAGCCACAGCAATGGCCAAGCATACAAAAACCAGGAACCACTCTGCTCCGCTCAATGTCTTGGAATTGCAAGTGGGCTCATCCCCACACACTATTTGATAGAAACTCTCCATGGTCCCTCCCCCGGTGATAATCAGGATGACACATGTACCTCCTGATAGATACATGAAATATAGCTAGCAACTTGCCCAATTTTAAACCTGAAATCATCCACACATCATCATATCATCTTCTTTAGCTCCACTTGTACGTACGCGCATATATACATGTATGAAGTGCTACTCCACTCGTGACATTGGAAAGTCAAATGTACACATGATAGGGTTCAGGGCAGGATGGAACAATTTTACACATTAATACATACATATAAAGGTATATAAATTATACACAAACTTACCAAAGGCGGTTATTGATAGGTGGAGGAATCTGCTGTAACGAATTCCAGTATCTGATTCATGAAGATTCACAAGAAGCCAAGTCGTATAAAGCTGCCATAGAAATGCCAGAGACAATAATAGTATACCCCAAAACCTGACACCATATAGAAGTTGACGCAACAAGTCAATAAACATATGAAGTAGGCTTTATTATATACACTTTAATCAGTTCAACTCCAGAAGGGCTACCAAATAATACTTTGTTTTTTATGTTAGCGACATAATTTTATCAATTGTTCTGTTTTTCTCTGTTTGATCCATCACTTCAATCAGTAACCAAACCATGGTTTAATTCATACTCGTGTGTGTGTGTGTTTGAGTGTGTGCTAAGTTATAATTTAATTCAATATCATATAAAAAGGGTATAGAAATTAGGTGATTTACCATCCAAGGGCAGTGAATGCAATTGGAAGTGCAAGAGCATGAATTCCAATCCCTGAAGAGAGAAGATGGAATGCGGAGTTACAGGTGTTGCCTATTCGGGACGATGTGATGGGAAGCCAAGCGTCCTGTGGGATGGGCTGAGTCTGTGTGTGGTGATGGTGTGAGCCTTCAGCCTCACCTTTAGGGCTTGCTATGTCCACAGTAATGACTTGCAGTTGTACGCCTTCGATGGAGGTTTGGTGGTGAGTTTTCGGTTCCATGGCTAGTCGCTGAGACCACCTTCTTCTACCTCCTCCTTCGCCTACTAGTAGTATATACTATTAATTCTATATATATATATATATATATATATGACTATATATAATTTGTATAGAGAGGTAGAAACGTATACTGGACCAGTATTACTGGTATGTAAGCAATGTGCTGGATGAATGAACGTAATTGTTGGCTATAAAAGGGCATTTGTTAATGAACTTAATGGGCATACTAGTCATACATCCCACATACACATATTATAGAGGTGATAGTACCTAGTTCATCATTATATGAGGTGTAATCAGTGACGTATGTACGATGCCGTCATATATATATATGAAGTGATCGTCAATAAAAAGCCAACCACAAGCTTTTTATTTTTTATTTTTTGCAAGATAAAGGTAATTTTCTTTTCATGAAATTATATATGATACACGTATCTTTATATATATATTTTTATATAATTACCTTTTGGTGTGAAGTCCAACAAAAAGATGATCCATAAGGATAAGTAAAATGATTCACACTTTGATTGTCCAATGTAAATTGTCCACAAGACCGTCCAATGGGCTCAGATCTCTGGGCCACTAACTTGTAAGTAATAGTAGTAATATAATTTGCACCTCAATTTGTTAAAGAGCCTATTGGGAATTGCACCATTTTCTTGCAAAATTAGAAGCATGACCTAACTTCATATGACACCGATGTGGTGTCGAACGAGAATGTTCGGACGATGAAATTATTGAAGAAATTTGAAAAGTAATGTAGTTACGCTCCGTTTGTTTAGACGTAAAATATTTTTTTAATTTTTTTGTGTTTGGTTATCATAAAATATTTATTTTATTCATAAATTTTTGACAAATTATTTTACATATATTGCGCTCGATAGACTCGACCTCAACTTTAACGTAAACATTTGTCAAACACCGACAAAGTAAAAATAAAATAATATTTTACGTCAACACAAACGGAGTCTTAATATGAATAAAACATTTTCACTTACCTCCTTTAATAGCCGAGATTTGTTATTTACCGTAATGATCCAAGTCCTTCACAAAAAAAAGCTTATTTTCTTTAAGTTTATCTCAACCAAAGAATTGTTGAATTAACCTAATGTAATTCTCATCCCCTAAAAACCTCAGTCAGCACGCTTGGGCAACACACACAAAATATATTTCATCATCACAATTATTTAGTTCTTATATAACTCTGTTTTTCCATTCGACTTTGTCTTAGGTCACAATCTCTGTAATTAAACTCGGTTACTAATAAATATATTGATCTTTTTCTAACAATATTGGTAGGTCCGGATTGTGCCTAAATTCTTGAAATAAGAAAGAGTAAAAAAAGAGTTCTTCAAGTCGGTCTAAAAATCGTTTTCAACTTGGATTGGATTCAAGTTGCACTTGCATCCATATTGATTTTCTCTTAATTAATGTAATTTATATCAAATAAAAGGAAAAAAAAAAAAAAGAGGTCTTCGTAAGTGGTTAGGCTAAAATAGAAGTGATATAATGTGCAATAATGGTGCACATTAATAAATTCCCTTCGATTCAATTTGAACCAATCTGTATTGTACAGTTTAATTTTGATTCCAAAATTAGTAGAGAATCATTAGGGTTAAGGTTTAATTCACGGCTTAGAGGTTAAAAAATGATACATTCTTTTTTTAATAACCTTATCTCATTCATTAAATATATTAATAAAATAATATTCAAACTCATGATAACTTACCAAAGCACACCCTACCAAACACACCCTTTTAATCCTAAAAGTACCCTACCAAACACACCCTTTTAACCCTAAAAGTATATTTCATTTTTATCTCAAAGCCGCTTTTTTCTTGTTTCCTGTGCAACCCTACCAGGCTACCAAACCCACCCCTCTAACCCTAAAAGTCATTTTCATTTTTATCTCAAGCGGGCGCCGTTTTCTTCTCATTTCGTGTCTCTCGCTCATCTGTCTTAATTCACACTCTTTACTGCACACTATTGCTTGTCTATTCCCTGTCACTCTCATAGTGGGTCTTTTATACTGCGCATAAACATGGTATGATTATTTAAATTTGTCACAATAT
>JAOTQH010262257.1:0-11175 GCA_025631255.1 Cornus kousa | reverse complement strand
TTTGAAATCCAAGCGACCGGATAACAATCTTCTTATCTACTTCTCCATAGTACCCCGAAATTGAAATCAAATATTCATCTGAGTCTAATGTGACCTACAAAAGTTGTATTGGTGAAGAAAAGTATGTGTAAGCATGCATGGCATTCATATATGCATATATGAAGGCTTGAGCATTATAACCTTCAACAAAAAAGAGAGATTTTTGTTGTTATTATTATTATGTATTAAATAGAAAATTATAACTAACGTCGACTTTTGTGCCAGTTCACTACCATGCTTGGTGGACCGTTAGGACTGTCAATATATATATATATAGATGTTTTATTCTCTAGCTAGCTAGCTCAAAAAAAACATAAGAGACGTGACAAATATAAAATCAAATGACTTTGTGAATGAGTCACAAATTGAAAAATTAAATGTATACACACATGCGTGTGTGTGTATATATATATATATACATTACCCTGGTTTCTTGTCCGCCGTCAGTACCATGTTTTTGCCCAATAGTGATCTTCCTTCAATATCATAGACAACTTGGATAGAATCAATTACCCATCCGGAGTGTATAATTATTTCCCTAATCGTACTGTAGATTTTGTCTTCCCACTGTTGTCCACTGATAGTTCCAAATGGACCAACACTAGGTATTGTAATTTGGAATGGCTTAATGTATACTCCAAACGTATCCATACGTTCACCCACCCTTCCAAAGAATCCAACAATCCTGCCAGCAGTTAACGGGGTTATAAAACGACTTCCTTCTTCCTTACCATATGGTCCGTATTGCCTTATATTACTTTGTAATGTAATAGATTTCACAACACGATAACTAGTTTTAAAGTACCCACAGTAACCGGATATTGAAACAAGGTACTCGGTTGGATAGTTTAATTTTACCTGTAATATTTCAATATAAACAAAAAAGGATAAACTTAGATATTATGACAAAGCGACCCACAAAAATAATATTTCACAATGAAGATCAGCAAAAAGATTTCATATACAAATAAATAGAGATTACAAATTTTTAGTTCCACAATATTTTGTCTATCCCAAACTCTATTTTGTCTTTCAATGTTTTCTCCTACAACACTACAAAACCTAGTTACAATAAAGTCTAGAATCCCGGGTCTACAAGCCGCAAGACAAAAATGGGCCAATTTTTTTTTTAAAGAGGCAAAGCCTAATAGTCGGATCAAAATTGGGTTGCAGCAAAAGCCGGGCCAAAACAAAATTCACATCATAAATTTAGTGGTTTGTGTCTTAAGAAATGTATATATAATGTATGTTTCATAATGTGGATTATGGAGTTCTAATATATGTATATATAATTCATATGCAATGACAAAATCATAGATTTCTTTTTAAGGGGTGCAATGTACTTGATAAAATAATAATAATAACAACTAACCGGACAAATATTGAATTGTTCAAATCAAAAGCCAAACGAAAAATAAATAAATAAATATCATTTCAAAATAATATTTAAATCAAGTACTAGAACAAGAAAGATAAATACTTGAAAATATATAAGAGCCAAAGTATTAATTTGTGGTTTTTTCATTCATTGTGATTACAAGTATTTAAAAGCAATACATGATACCCTTGTTAAGTCATTAACTATGCCACATTGGGAGCTATCATATTTTTTTTATTGATTTAATTAGCCTCAATAAAAATATTGAGGGAAACAGAAATTTATTTTATGGGAGAAATATTGAACATGATAAAATAATTTAATATTTAAGAGTATCTCCAGCACTACGTTAAAACACTCTTTTGTGTAAAATATATATTGACACGTATGATGTGTAAATTTTTTTTTTTTATTTTCAGCAGTCTGTTAAGATACACAACCACGTCAGCAATGTGTAAAATTGTTGTGTATTTTACACAACCTTTTTACACAGTCACATCCGCATATTTTATTTATTCTCACTCTTTCTTATTCCATTAACGAATCAACTTTATATTAAGTAGGTTTGTAAAAATTATGTGGGGTCCCAACATGACACAGTTTGATTGTTATTGGGGGATATATTTTTATACAAAAGGTATAAAACAATCGTTGGAGCTAAAAATAAATATTCCAAAATATTTGTATAAATCTATCATTACACATAAGATTTACACAAAAAAATATACACAACGATTGGAGATGCTCTAATTAACATGGCAACTAACAGTCCAGTAAGACAATAATCCAAAAAATAGAAGTGCAACGGTAAAGTAGTCAAGATTCAAATAGTATGCCAGTATTTGTGGGGAAAAAAAGTATAGTAAAGAAAATTTCAAATATAAAATGCAGAGTAGAGTTCATAAAATTACAATAATAAATTTAAATAAGAAGAAGAGAAAACAAGAATAAGAAATGGGAAAAAAAGAGGCTTTTTTTTGGGTAATTAGAAAGGCTTCAATACATAAATATACACGAGTGCGAAAAGAAGAATTACAAGAAGAAGAAAAAAATGAAATGGGAAAAATATGAAAGGAAAAAATTAAGGTTTGATTGAAGAAGGGGAAAGAAGGGAAAAATAACTTCTTCTTTTTTCCTAAGTTTATCAAAAGAATTTGAATAGTAAAAGAAAAAAAAAAAAAAAAAAGTTTAGAGATATTTTAGCAATTGAATATTTTAGGGAGACACTATGTACAATTTCTCATATATATGTACATAAAAAAAATAAACTATGTATATATACAGTATATTAGACGGGCAGAGGAAGCAAGTGCCCCGAGTAAGCATTGGCACCATCCCTATTTATAGGAATAAGCAATTGGAATAGCAATATGTGAAGCCGACGTTTAGAATAACCAATTGCAGTAGCAATTTGACTAATTGATATAACTTTCATCAGTGTTATATGAATGTCACTTGAAGATTTGAAACCTTGGAATGTTGATGTGGTTTAATTTTAGATATATATATTTTTTTAATGGTTTTACTCATTGAGTTTAATTTTCTTTTTCTGCTTTCCATTTTCTTCCTTCATAATATATATACACATTAAAATGCAATATAGTCCATATATAAATATACATATTGGAGATGATATTTTGTCTAGCTAGCTAGCTTTCACAAAAATTGAGAAGCACGACAAATATATGTAGAATCAAATAAATTTGTGCATGAGTCACAGATTTTAAAATCAAATCACGTATGTATGTATGTATATATATATATATATATATATATATATATTACCGAGTTTCTTGTTCCGCCATAACCACCATGCATGTATCCCGATACTTCCTTTCCTTCATCATCATAGACAACTTTGATGGCAGAAAATTCTTCATTGACAGTATGTATAATTAATTCTCTTATCGTGCTGTATTTTCCGTCATCCCAACTGAGTCCTTGTCCACCATATGCCCCGAAAGAAACTATCTGCCCAGTCTCCATGGAGTCCAAACTCTTGCTAAGTTTAGTACTTCAAATTTGCATGAGAAGTAATTAGATCAAAAGTATCTACGTGTGCACACAAGTATACAATTAAAGAAAAAGTAGAAAAGCACATTTTTTTAACGAGGAATATGAATCCTTAATTAATGAACTATTTCAGGATGTGCAGCATTTTTTATGGGCTTAAAAATTTGGAGACAAAATTTTGATTACCGTATTTACCTTGTTATTATTTTTTTATTAACAATACAATTATTATTTCTTTTGTCACATTTTTTTTTTTTTTTGAAAAGTGAATTTCAATTTTATTTCTTTTGTCACATTGCATGCACGTAGTTATATATGAAACCATTGTATCGATCTGAGGTCACCAGACTCACTGGGAGTTTCTAGCTAACGTTTTAGACAGTGACACTGAAGAATAGTATGTATGGGTTATGGAATAAAGGCTATACCATGACTGAAGTTAAAATCTTGATACGTGAAATTGAAAGAACAACTTACTTATTCCTGGCTATAAATTTGCTGCTGATATATATGTAACTTTTTGACTATCAACGCAGAAAATAAAACATAAATAGAAAAGAATAAGATTGCTGATATAATAGCCAAAAAGATGGGAAATACTTACATACCAAAAAAAAAAAAGAAGAGATGGGAAAGGAGGCAAACAGTGAAATACTTGGAGAAAGAGCTGTCCAGAACAGAGATAAGCTTGAAATAAAAAGGAAGATGCATGGGTATATATAGCCAATGGACCCAGCAATTATGAGTTTAAAAATTAATATAACTTGTGTCCACTCAACTTATAGAAATTTTTAATTTGAGCCTGTTCAATTTACTTTTAAGAGCTCGAATCTTATCAAATAAATATACAAGTCCATTAATTGTACCGGGTGGGTACTTTACGATTCGGACCTAAAAGTTTAAACTATTAGGTAGGGTTAACACATCCAACTCACATATGCCCAATCACTCATTCATCCTTGTTGCAGTTGGGTCACCTTGCCTACCCAAGTGGCTCATCCAGACGTTTTTCGGATTGGGCACTGAAATGATATCGGATTAAGAAATAGGTCTCGCTCTGATATCAACTGTAACGGGTGGATGCTTTGTGATTCGATTCAAAAGTCTAAGCAGTTAGATAGGACTAACACCCAGCCCATATATACCCAATCACTCTCATATCCAAATCCGATGTAAGACAAATCTCCCTTTATAACAATAGTCTTTATTGTAATATATCATTTGTTTTTTCATTTACGTTTTATTTTCATGCTTGCAATATTTGTTATATAAATTCAAGAGAAATAAAGAAAAAATTACACTAATGTGGCATCATATTTTAAAAAATACCCTTTTAGTTATTTCGTTTAATGATGTTTCCAAAAATATATATATTCATTTCTATTTTTTTTTCATTATTAATTAATAACAGATTCATAATACGTATTAAATAGATAATCAATAAATTTATTCATTTCTATTTTTTTTCCTTAATCTAATACAATTTTTTCTTTCTTTCTATCTGTTAGGACACATTTGACTCCATTTTCAACCATGTGTTTTCAGATTTAGTTGTTCAAATCATTGGGGTTGGGGTTGGGGTTGGAATCAACTATGGCCATATGAGTGAAACTCTATGATGCTGATGGGAACGTATTATTCTCCAATTCTGAATATGACTAATCCCATCAAATTAAGCAGCTCCTAAGGGAGCTCACATTATATATATATATATATATTAGAAAGTTAAACAAATAAACTCTATGATGCTGATGCGAACGTATTAAGTGCATTCTTCAATTCTGAATATTAGTGATCCCATCAAATTAAGGAGCTCATAAGGGAGCTAGAATTAGTCTTACTCTTCTCAATTTTCATTCCCAAACAGATTCACCTACCTGTTATAATACTTACCCAAACACACACACACACACACACACACACACACACACATAAAGAGAACCCTAATCAGGTCTTACTGGAGCACATGTACATATAAAATAAATAAATAAAATTTAATTTGTGATTGTTTTAGTTTGACCTAGCCACTTGTGAGTGGTAAATAATGTCCTTAAATTTATATATGTTGAACTTTATCATCAATTAGTTCTCTGGAATGGAACTAGGTATATAAACCTCAAAATAGGTTGACATGCAAATAAGAGAAAGAAATAGGTGTTTTAGAACTAATTAAAACAATGAGACTTGTATTTAATGAGACTTCTATTTAACAAGACTGTTAAATGTCCGAAAGTTATTTACTGTATATATATATATGTGTGATCTAATTAATTAATAGTTACAACTTCCAAAAAGAAATAATTAATTGTGAATCATATTAGTTGATTTTCTTAATATTATATTGTGGATACTCAAATAATTATGCATGTAAGACAAACATTTAAAATCGTAAAGAAGGATTGGCATTTGATACGGTTGTAGATGCTACCATTTTTACAAACTAGTTTAATGATAAATAATACTAGTTAATTTGGACTCTATCAGTTCTACAATTGTGTAGTACTGCATGTCCGTGCCTACTCCAAAAGACTTTTAATAATACAACGATGTTGCTAATCAGAAATTATATATTAAGATTTTGATATGAAATCGTATCACTTCATCAAGCCACCTACTTTCACATGTAGTGATTAGAACGCGCACAAATAATACTCCCTTAGTTCCTTTAAGTAGAATATTATACATCTTTTTATAAAATACTTTTAAAATTTTATAAAATTTCAAACTTATTTATACTCCCTCTATTTCATATTAGATGTCTCTTTTGGGGAATTGAACTTTTTAATTATCTTTAAAAATTACAAAATTACCCTTTCAAGTTTAAATATATATATATATATAATCAAGTTCGAAATTTTTAAAAATTTTAAGGATATTTTATGAAAAGATGTCAAATATGTTGTTTAAACTTGGTAAGTAGATAAGTATTTTGGGACAATTCGGCAAAAAAGGAAAGATGGACAACTAAATTGAACATATAGAGTATATATTTAAACTTAAAACAGTAACTTAGTAATTTTCAAATATAATAATACAATAATTATATATGTCCTCTTATAAAGTTCTACTCACAAAAGAACATCTATTATTTATGCCCTTTTATCTAAGTTCTACATCCAAAAGGAACATTTATTAGCGAACTGAGGGAGTATTCCAAAAATTATTAGGGGTATTTGGGAAAATTAGTTTAACTTGGGTCCACTCAACTTATACCAAAAAAGAAGAGATGGGAAATAAAAAGGGAAGAGTTTTGCAGAACAAGGAAGGAAGAGTTGGCTTGAAATAAAAAGAGAGATGGCATGGGTATATATAGCCAGCAATTATGAGTTTAAAAATTAGTTTAACTTGGGTCCGCTCAACTTATAGAAAGTTTTAATTTGAACCTTTTCAACAAACGTTTGAAAGCACCATTTTTGTCAAATAAATATGTAAGTCCCGGCCTTCTTGTGCGGGGTTTGGATGGTTTTTCTCTCAATCGGCGACACTTTGTGGATGCAGCCTTGGAGCTGTTGCCTTGATGATGGTCTGACATTTGGGTCACTCCCATTGATGCTCTTCTCCCTTGGTGATCCACTGTTGCGCGGTGGCTTGTTTCTCAACAAATCTGGAGTCTGTTCTTTAGTTTTTTCTTTTATTGCTTCATGATTTGTTTGTCTATGTGCGGTCATTTACCGGTGTTTGTAGATGTCGTATGGCTATTTTTCTTATTGCCAAGGTAAAATATATATAAATAGATATAAGTCCATTGTTATGGTAGTCTTTATTGTAATATATCATTTTTTTTCATTTAGGTTTTGTTTTTTTTACATGCTTGTAATATTTGTTATAGAAATTCAAGAGAATTAAAGAAAAAATTACATTAATGTGGCCTCATATTTTTAAAAAATACCTTTTTAGTCATTTTCGTTAAATGATGCTTACAAAAAATATATATATTCATTTCTAATTTTTTTCATTATTAATTAATTTTTGATTCATATTAGTTAGGTAGTCAATAAATTTATTAATTTCTATGTTTTTTTTTGTCAATAAATTTATTAATTTCTATGTTTTTTTTTTTTCTTAATCCAATACAATTTTTTATTTTCTTTCTATTTGGACACATTTGGCTCCATTTTGAACCATGTTTTTCAGATTCAGTTGTTCAAATCAATGGGGTTGGTGTTGGAATCAACTATGGCCAGATGAACAAAACTGTATGATGCTGATGCGAACGTACGTATTAACTGTATTCCCCAATTCTGAATAAGGAGCTCATAAGGGAGCTAACACTAGTCTTACTCTTCTCAATTTTTATCCCCTAACAGATTCATCTACCTTGTTATAATACTTACCCATATGTATATACACACATACATACATATACGAACCCAGAAAATTTTGTGAGGGGGGCTGAATTTTAATTTGTGGGAGCAAATTTATATAGTGAGTTCAATTTTGTAATTTCAGTGGGATTATTTTTATAAATTCTCAAAATTTTGAAGTATAAAATGCAAAAAAAAAAAGAATTTCAATGGAACGAATTGTAATGTTAAATAAATACACGCATCCATAACCCCACTAAAGTTTGAACACCGGACCTACCATTTAGTGTCATTTTGGTGCAATGGAAAAGGGAGGAAAAGAGAGTGAAGGTAATGGAGGGTGATTAAAAAGGTGTGTTTGGCAAAAATGGTGGGAAGGAAAGGGATGGTTTTGGAGGGTTATCAATATATTTGAACAGTAATTTTCTTATCCTCCCAAAAATGGGAGGAAATGAAAGGAAAAGGAAGGGAAGGCCTAATGATGCCAAATTTACCCTTGTACAGAACTGGATTAGTAGGTAGTTGCACAGAGAGAGAGAGAGCAAGATAACCGAAGAGACATAGCCTTAAATAGGATTTTCGTGAAGGGTTGTAGAGCTCTTATGGCGGCTGCCAAAAGTTCGGAACAAGAGCTTGCGAACAGCGGCTGAAGCTTGTGAACGGCGAACCCGAACTGGAACAGCGGGCGATGCAATTGCACAGAGAGAGAGAGAGAGAGAGAGGACAAGTGTAGAGTTGAGAACGAGAATAGAGATGGAGGCAGAGGCCGAAATGATTTACCCTAAAAATATATATATATTTTTTATCAATTTATCTTTTATATTTATAAAATATAAAAGGGTATAATAGTAAATTTATATAAATAGTATCATTTCCTTTCTTAATCTTTCTTTTCCCAAACATAATTATTATACTTCCCTTTCTTTTCCTTCATTAATCAATCAAACACGATTGAGAATTAAAATTATCATTCCCTTCCCTCCCCTTTCTTTTCCTTTCTCTTATAATTTATGTTATCCTTTCTTTTTATTTCTACCGTCTTTTCTTTATAACTAATGTTATCCTTTCTTTTCATTTCTACCGTACCAAACATAGTCTTAAGGTGGAGGGCCTTGACAAGCTGCGTTATTAGTCCCTTGGTATGCTTACCCATATCTTGTATACAAAGACAACCCTGATCAAACTTCCGAAAAAAAAACAGACAACCCTGATCAGGTTTCATTGGAACACATGTGCGTATAACTATATATATATATATATATATATATATATATATCTTTTATTTTTGATTGGACCACAGCATGGTCAATATGACATAATGACTTGTGAGTAGGTAAGGAAGTAATGTCCTTATGTTGAACTTTGTTATCAATTAGTTCTCCGTGCAAATATTTGTTTTAGAATTAATTAAAACAATGAGACTTGTATTTAATAATTACGAGTTTTGTCTACGTATCTAAATAGGTTGACATGCAATTAAGAGAAAGAAATATGTGTTTTAGAATTGATTAAAACAATGAGACTTGTATTTAATAAGGTAGTTAAATGTCCAAAAACATTTTTTTTTTTTTTTTTTTGTCCGTGTATCGGTTCCACAATTCACGCATCCTGCAAGAAAGAAGGGCGGTACAAAAGTAAGGCCTCAAAGAATTACCTCCCCCATTCTGTACCGACGTCATTATGTTCCGTAAGGCTTGTCCGAAAATTATTTACTCTATATATATGAGATCTAACTCATTACTAATAGTGAATCATATCAGTTGATATTCTTAATATTATATTATATTATGGATATTCAAGTATCAACGGATAAATAGTTTAGCGATATGAGACTCTTACTTTTTAAAAAGAGGTTAATGATTCAATCCTTAATAAAGATATATGTATGTGAGTATCAACTATAAATATATATATATATATATATATATATATTATGGATACTAAAATAATTATGCATGTAAGACATACATTTAAAATCATAAAGAAGGACTGGCATTTGATACTGTTGTAGATACCACCATTTTTATAAACTAGTTTAATGATAATAATAATACTAGTTAATTTGGACTTTAGCAGTTGTATAATTGTGAACTGCTTGTCGGTGCTTATTAATAATATAATAATGTTGCTAATCATAAATTATGTATTATTTTGATATGATCATATCGTATCACTCCTTCAAGCCACCTACTTTCTCACGTGGAGTGAATGGAAACTGCACAAATAACACTCCCTCTTGTCCCCTTAAATAAAATATTTCATATCTTCTCATAAAATATTTTTAAAATTTTATAAAATTTCAAACTTAATTATATATATATATATATATATATATTTAAACTTGAAATAGTAGCTTAGTAATTTTTAAATGTAATAATACAATAATATTATATGTCCTCCTAGAAAGTGCTACTCTCAAAAGAACATCTATTATGAAACAAAAAGAGTAGTTACAAAATTGTCGAGGGAATTTGAGAAATGCAATTTTTATTGTATTGATAAGATTGAAGTTCTAAATTTATCACATAATTAGTGCACTTGTATAATTAAATCAATATTAAAAAGATAATTTGAATATATTACAAAAATATAATATATCTATTTTTAGAATAAGACATATATTTTGACACATTACAAAATAAAAAAGCAACAACTTTCTACTTAATTATTGCATGATTCATGGTTGATGGTGGTTTAGTAAGAAACCACCAACTTCAAGTTAAACAATATTATTATTATTATTATTATTATTATTATTATTATTTATTTAAGTTTCAACAAAGAAATTAATTATGGATATTGTTTCCAAAGCCAATCGCAATTCACTAGGAGTGTCGTATCATACAATATCTTTGTCTAATTAAGTCACACAAAACAAAAATTAGTATTCATTAATGTGCTGTTAAAAGTTAAAACTTAACATAAATCCACATTGCGCGGAAATGCCACGTGGGCAAGATTCCCTCGTCAGAGGACAAAATGGGTTTCCTAAATGTATATTATTCACATCTAACATATCATTATTCATGTAATATATGCATTGTTCAATTATTATTATTATTATTATTATTTTTAGTTGGGACTCACATACACTATCTCTATTTAGGCTCAAATTTTTAATCTCCCTTTAGAAAGTAGGAGCCTTATACGGGTAAGGCACAGGCTTGTTCGTTGTTCAATTATTTTTATATTGTATTAACGGAATCGAGTTATCACATTTTTTATTATAAAATACTTGACATGTCATGTTATTATGATGAAGAAGGGGGTATTTTTGTAATTTTATAATAATAATTATATTTTTAAATTTAATATTAAATAGTAATATCAAATTTGAAATTTCATAACCCATTTAACGAATACGAGTTCGGATAATATACTTTTTAAAGTGTAGGAGATTTACTGAAATAGGTTGGGGGGTTTATGATTAAATTTTAAAAG
>JAOTQH010262207.1:0-11180 GCA_025631255.1 Cornus kousa | reverse complement strand
GCTTCGACTCGATGACCAAGATATTGCTATCCTGAAAGTTGCACTGCTTGACCCATAGGCCGACCCTGAAGTGAATCTGGTTGAAGCTGATGACCTAGAGATGGAATTTGTTGGTGCATCGGTTCTCATGCTATTGCTGAGATGCCACCTGCTATTGCAGTTGTACCTCCTCCATATGATGGGTCCTGCATATGGAGGTCTAGAAATTGCAGCACGTGCCGTTCGTATTGATGGTCATACATTACGAGTGTGTCTTAAAGGCATTTCTGCCTTAGGTGCACCGCGGCCATGATACAAAGTTGTGGACATTGTTACCTGATCTCGATGACCAAGATATTGATGCACTGGAAGTTGCACCGGGGTCACGGCGTCGAAGCTGATGACCTAGAGATGGAATTTGTTGGTGATGACCTAGAGATGGAATTTGTTGGTGCACTGGTTGCCTTTGCTGCTGCTGAGATGCCACCTACTATTGTACTACAGGCATATGCAACACAGTCTGTTTGCAGGTAAAACACCTTCCAGCATAATGGATGTTTTGTGACACCCGTCATTATAGCACACATCGTGGTTAGCATGCCTGCAGGGCTCGTGCCACGTGATCACCAAACTGAAACCAATGTTGGCAGACGAAGCATATCAGACGACGCCTTACCAAAGTGATTAGAGCAGCCTCCATTGTTCTAGCCTATTTCATTAACAATTGAAATGTAATTAATTCACAAAAACGAGTGATTTATTGTCAAATGTAATTACACTTGAGTCTATAATTTAATAAAGAGAGAAATCAATTTCCACCCAAGAGGGAGAGAGGTAGCCCCTTAGTAAGGGATAGCAGTGAGCCCCGTATTATGTCAAGAATGCTAAGGTTTAAGACATACCTAATTATTATGAAACCATGAACAAATCCATTGAACCATCAGATTGAACAACAAAACAACACTACCCAATTCTTAAAACACAAAAACAAGGCTTAAAATTCCCAAATTCTTTGACAAAACTATTATTGAACCCATGAACAAACCCATTATACCAACCGATTGAACCAACAAAACAACAGTACCCAATTCTTAAAACACAAAAAACACCTATAGTGACCGGAAGAAAAAAAAATATATATACACAACCAACAAAAAAAACTTGTCAAAGTTTTTGAGATTTGTAGTCCAATGTCCAATAGTCAATTATCTAATTGGAAAATTTGAAAGGTACCCAAGTCTGTAGTTGGTGGGTCTAAGGCTTAAAACCCATTACACAGACAGAAAATAATAATAAATAAATAAATAAAATCCCAAATACCGAACATGTCAAAATAGAACATGTCAAAATAGAATTTCCACAACAGGCATAGAATGGTAGGGTAGCCACTTAGCAGTGACCCCATTTTATGTCAAGAATGCTAGGGTTTTAACACATTACACATACATACGCATGATTCATTGACCACTGTTAAACCATCAGATTGAACAACAAAACAACATTACTGATTTAAGCACCAAACCAAAAAAAAATCAACACAACATAAGGACGAGAAACTCACCACAAGAAAGGTACATACAGAGACAGGAACGATCTCAGAGATCTCCAACAGGTCTACATCCCAGAGGTCCTCTGCTCAATATCAATGAACACTTCAACAGGTTTATGACGTTTATGACGAGCTGATACCTAGAGGGTTGGGTTAATGGCCTAGGTTAAATCGTCTTTCGGAGAAACCCTAAGACCACAGAGAAAGGAATAGCCCACTTATATAGAGGAGTGATGACATTTTATCCAGTGTCTTATATAGAGAAACCCTAGATCCAGCGGCGCGACGTCTTCTTATGTTATCTTGACTGTAGGGACTCTAAGATGAAAACCGTAGGCGAACCGAATCACAAAAAATATGAACACCCAATTATATTATGGGAAAATTACACTTATCCCCCTCTAATTAAGGTCTATTACATTTACCTCTCCTGTGTTTCAAACAATTAATCGTTTACCCCACTTCTATTGTCATTAACAGACAGACATATATAAACAAGCAAGCTAGACATTGTTGGTCGTTTGTTTGTCTAGGTTCTGGGCCTTGGGCCGTTAAATTGTTGCATCTCATTTGTTTGGGCTTCCTTGATCCCCAACTTGCTTGGGTTTGTTTGGGCCGAAGGCCATTTCTATACAATTCTCTTTTAATTTATATATTAGCTTCACATTTGGAGGGAAAAAAAAGAAAAGAAAAAGCAAGACACTGTTTATAAGTGCTTGTGTAAAAAGACAATTGTACTCCTACCTCGTGAGTCAATCTAATTTTCTTTATATAAAATTGCACATGTGTGTATGTAGGAGCACTGTTTTGTCTAAAATGGTTTGTTTCAGTATAATTTTTTTATTTTTAGGTAAAATAATTAATTTTTATTATTTTTTGATATAAGTGCTTCGATTTATTTGTGCCAACGGCTCTGTATAGTTCTCTTTTATAAGTGCTTGTGTAAAAATAATAATTGTACTCCTAGCTCGTGAGCCAATCTAATTTTCTTTATATCGTAACGAAAAAATTTCACATGTGCGTATGTAAGGGCAATGTTTTGTCTAAAATGGTTTGTTTGATCTTACACTAGGGCCATTTGTCTCTATGTAAAGTATTTTTTTCGATTTTTAAGTAAAATAATTATTTTTTTTATATATGACAAAGGTCTATATTTGAGATTGAGGTAACTTGACGAAAATTTATAGATAAATTACTTTTATTAAATTTTACTAGGTAATATATATTTTTTTCGTAAATATTTTATGATAACCAAACACTAACAAATATAAAAACATATATTTTAAAAAATATTTTACATCCAAACAAATAGAGTACAAAATTTTATAATTTGTCAACTCTTTGAATAAATTAATGGACTTTATAGTGACATGAGCTTTGACCAGTGTGATTGGTATGATTAACCGATGATTAATCAACTAATGTTTAGCAACTAATCAAATTATTTTTAAAATTTAAAATAGAATATTTAATTTAACTCCATATAAACATAACTTTTGATTTTGATGTGATTCATGATATCTAGTTGGATCCTTAACATATATATAAGATTCTTACTGTCTATATGGTTCAAATTTTTGTAAACAGAACTGGGTTTAAGAGAACTATAAAAACATATTTTCTAAAGTTGAATTTTTTTAACTCTATTTTTAGATAACAATTTTCATAAAATTATCAATCAAACAAGTGCTTAAACTATATATTTTATGTTCTTCTACTAATCCAACTGATACATAGACACACACACACACACACACACAAAAAAAAATCCCTAATATATAGGCAATATATAGAGTGTTAAAGTTTGTCTTGTACATGCCTGACAACTAATCCCATGAGCAATATAAAAAGATGAGGACTTAAATTTTAATTTAAAAAAAATACTTCAGATAAATTGAAGTTGCTCCCAAAGCCCAACAAAAGATGCCACCACCATGTCCAAAAAAGCCAGCTACTGATATCCTGCAGGGAAGGGATGCAACAAAAATGAGGTCCCAACAAGGAAATAATTATTTTGGATATCCACTAATATAATTATAAATTAGTAATTGTGTCACCATGAAATGCAATTTAAACATTACTGACACTGTGTAGTAGAGATTAGAGAGAGAGAAAAGGTTTATCCACATAACATTAAATATCAAATATTAATGATAAAAAAAATAAAAAAATAAAAAAAAAGTAAGTTCTCCTCAAAACAGAGATTTTTTTAGATATAATAAACATTCTGTTATATTACCAACCTCTAGTTCTTCCTCCTCTTGTGCATTTTCCACTGCTTCAGAATATAAGAGAGTACTTCCCTCAATGTTGCTTTCTTTCCTTGTTTGAAATTCCATAGCTCTGGTACCGTGTACCTTCCACTGGGGTTATATTCATTCATCTCCATCAGGGCACTTGTCACAGCAGAGTATACCTCATCACCACACTCATTTTTCAGACCTTTCAGTTTTTCATCCTCCTCATTGATAATTTCCTAATCAACCACATAAGTTTAACCATATAATTACCATTACACACAGCAAGTTGCTAATTTGCAACTTAATCTCATATTGATTCCACTTAAGGCTGTACTATTGTTTTTATCCCTCCTATCTTTTAATAAATAGTAATCAGTGAAAGAAAAGTATCCTTGAAAATTTTAACAATATCTATTGGAATGATCAAATAAATTTAAATTTTAAAATATGTGCCTATCCAATGTTTTATCAAGTGTGCAGCTGCAGAGGGAAAATTGGCAACCAACAATGCTACTTCAAATGCATAAGCATGTTGAAGAGGGAAATATTACGGTAATTAAAAATAATAATTGCAAATGTTACTCAGAAACACATACCTTATGGCCCTCACAGCCTTCAACTGTGATGATCTTAAATGGATGCCAGTTCGGATCCCTTAGGTAATCCTCCCACAATGAACAAAGCTCCAAAGCCTTTTCCTGTGCTGCTTCTTGTTTAGAGTGTTTTCTCTTGGTTGAAAGTTGGAATGCAGCACTGTCAAGCTCTCCCATCCGTTTGACACCAATAGATGCACGGGAAGACTGGCCCTTGAAGAACTGCCAGGGAAGGAAACAACTTGTAAGCCACATAACAGAAGGTATCTCACACGCTTTTTTTTTTTTTCTTTCAATGATTCTCTTTTTTCAGCATATGCAAATTAAGAACAACAAAACACATTTACCTTTCTTTTCCATTTTATGAACTACATCATGGTTAAAGATTCATAATTAGTAAGATGTTAACACCATTGTCTTTTGGGAAAGACACCTTATGAATCAGTACCGGTAAATTCAAATCGTGAAAAGGTGTTAGAACTTTTAAATAGCTTTGCAAGCCACTTTATAGTTTATAGAATTCATCTCAACGGTTCCAATTTCCAACCTTGCAAATGTTCTTTCACATAAGGTGCTGAGTGCTGACATAAGCAGCAAAACTGAAAATCTTTCAAAGTTTAAAGTCAAGATATGAAGATTCAGTGATAGCAACTAATGCGGCAGATGAGCTCTAAATCTCTATAACCTTGTCAGTGACAGCTTTGTCAGAAATTGAGAAAAATCTCACAGAGAAAAGACTCAGAACATATCTACAGTCCATTAACCCAATGAATACATGCATTTGTAACATACCATAAGAGACTGTCATCTCCAGAAAATCCCAATTACCTGAAGGGCTGCCTCATTAAAGATGGCATCTTTTGCATAAATTAAATTCTCATCAGGCATCATTTATCAAGCTAAGGCCTATTGTGCTCTATAGATGGTTTATCAACTTGTTTTTACACCATGCATGCTTTCAGGATAATCCCATAAAGGCACTCATTGCATGCTTTTTTCTGGCATCTTATTCTTAAATTTAAGCAAATATGCATTTTCAGGTATAATGCACTTAGCAGAGAATAGAGAAGTAGGAAGTAGTCGCCAGGCAAGTTCGTGCACAAGTTCCCCATGCTTTCTTTGTTTGCTGATCACTACAGTGAGCAGTCATTGCTAGCTGTGTAGTTCGGCCGTGAGAGATAGGAAAAAGGATGAAGAGGAAAGTAAAAGAGAAAACTATCTTAGGGGTGTTCTGCCATCAGTAAACTGAAATGATACTATTGGTGTTTAAGGCAAGACAAATTTCTAGCTATTTCTTTCCATCTTCAGTTTTCTGGTCCTCCAGAATCCTCAAGGCTGTGTTCTGGACAGACTAATAATAAAAAGCAAATTTAAATTCCTTATTTGGGTGCAGGTGTGCATTTCAGTTCAGACTTCTCAAATGCTAAAATATTAGGATAGAGGAAACAAGCTGAATTCTTCAACTGTCCAACTTTTCTCCACCATGAACCTTCAAGCACGTGAAGTTTTTATATAGCACCATGCAAGATATGGATATTTCAAAGTGCACTTACCTAACACACAAACAAAATAAGTATCCTAAATAACTTCTACTTACATTAATTAACTCCTTTGGGGCTTCTTGCAGCTCATCATTGCTTTTGCGCTCCTTGACAATGAGAGCTTGACTCAATGCTTCTAGGTTTTCAAGTTCCTCTTCCTTCTCTTTCAGGTCTTCATGGATTGCATCCATCTTTTTCTTGACTGCTGTATCACCTTCCTCTCCTTCTCCTATGTGTTTCATTACTTGTAGAGCCCCTCTCATTTGCTCTATCTCCAACTCCAGTGCTTGTTTGGCATCAAGCTTCTTTTCTAGGTCAATAATTCTTTTGTGTAGTTTTTCTTTCTCCCTCTGCAATTGAAGTCACATTCACATGATAAAGTTCAAAAGATTCTAGACAATCATAATTTTTTCTCCCAGGTGATTTGAGTCAAAACAAAAAAAATGAGTAGAATACCTTTTGATCATCAGCCAACCTTAACACACTTTCATCCACCTTCTTTTGCTCCAAGGTTGCTCTCTCATTCTAAAAGGACAAAGCAAATCTGTTACCATTGTTGACAAAAATTCAAATGTCTGTTATCTAGCCTACTGCAATACCAGCCAATACCCAAGGCAAAAGCTAGGATATACCATCCAATCTCATTTTAAGATAATTATTTTCCTGTGCAAAAGAGAAGGAACACATATTGGAGATATTGAGTGTCAATGCCAATGCAACTATATATATATATATATATATATATCTCAGTTCCTGATCCATTTTGCTCAAATTAAATCAGTCCACTACTCAAAACAGGTTCAGATGTATACAGAACATTTTAATTAAAATCTAAATAATTAGACATACGAAAAATGAATATGAGGAACATTTCTTATCGATACGCAAACTGTTAGATTTCCTTTTTCCTCGTAAGTTCTAGCATCTGCTAAAATGGCACAAACTTTGTATCTAAACCTAATTAGTAAACTAATTGAGTTTGCCCCTATAGCACTTCCAAAAATTCCAAATGGTCACAGTTCAAATCAATTAGTCAACCAGGATGAAGGTGGGGGTGTCATTATTTCGTTCAATTCTACCTAAAATGGAAGAAAATGGAATACAAGATGCAGTACCATTTGCTTCTCACAATAGAGCATCCTTCTCTCATTTTCGTTTTGGATCTCCCTTTCCATCAATTCCTTCTGACGCTGCTTGAGTTCTTTGCTCTGGGCTTCCAGATGCAAGGTGATCCTTTCATGCTCCTTGGAGATTCTTTCAAGTTGATCCCGTGCATTCTGCTGCATCTTTTGCATTTCTAGTTTTCATTAAGTTAAAAATAATACAGTGAGATTGGTGAAGAAGAACAAAAGAAAAGGAAAGAAATCAGCAACTAATTAGTTGTTGCATACTAGTGACACAATCAGGCTATTAGCATATTAAAGAGTATGTACCTTCATTATAAGCTCGGCGCATTTCATCTTTTTGACCCATCAATTTGCTTAGGGATATTGATGTTTCATTATATCTGCACTCCATCTCCTTAATGTGCATCTTTTTGGCCTCAATAACGTTAGTGAGGTTGGACAAAAGTTTTTTAGTTTTTCTCCCCTCTTCTTCTTCAATTTCAGCAATTGTTCTCTGATCCCCACTCTTTCTGAGATGTTCACCAATGATACTTCTGGAATGAAAGTCGCCATCCCGTGCAACCCATCCATACAAGTTGTCTCCAAGGCATTTTGCTCCATAATAATCTAGCTATCTTTCCCCTGTGATCTGCTCCAAAGGTTTTCTCAAACACCATTGCTTTATTGAATCCGGGCCAATCTTTGTGAAACTCAACTATTGCAAACCCCGAGTGACCTCTATAGTTCCATAGAGGATGAACCTTGAAAGGGTCAAAACCCTTCCTTGCTACATCTTCTCTGAGCTTTGAGCCACTTCCCCCAATGTACCTTCCATCCTTCCACTCAACGGGAATATTGTTAGCAGCTACAATTCCCCTCCAAGGCCAAACAAACAGCTCATTCACATCATTGCTCTTGGCATACTCACTATCCTGTCTTGTGGATTCTGATGGTGACCATTTCAAATCAAGGTACCCCTCTTTTCTTTTTTTTTTCCTGAAAAGTAACAAATAAGGTACTTTCTCGTATACATAAAGTTGATTATGTGGCCGTACACTTTACATAAAGTATAGAATGGAAAGAGTGTCTTGCGATGGGGTTGCTCTAAATGATGAATTTTACTACTGTCGTGCAAATGGCTATTGCGTCTAAGTCTTGGTGTTGTAGGTATTCGAATCTAAATACAACAGGAGGCTATGTCATCACAATTAAAGTGTAAAATATTTGAATATATTTTAAGAACTAAAACAACTTCAACAAATATTTTATTAGAGAGATAGAAAAACTCTTCTACCAGTAAAATTTCTTTTAAAATACAATACCCAAATACTAACACAAAAATACAATACCCAAGTACTAACACAAAGGCCAAATTGAAATGATATCTTCTCTTTTTCTTCTACATAAAAGTATAAGCAAAAGTTATACTTAAAGAAAAAAACTTTCTTGATCAGTGATTAAAGGTAGGTTTTTGGTAGACAAAGATTTTACTAAGGAAGAGGAACATGTTTTCCTTTTGGTTTTGGATTTTGAATTCTATAACTCCATTTGTTTGGACAAAATATTTTATTTATATATATTTATATTTTTTTCTAGTTGGTACTCACACACAGGTCTCTTCTGAACAGGGCCGGCCTTGAGATTGAAAAAATCTCGAGAGACCCTAGGCAGATCTTAAATGTGAGGCCCTCTATACATAAGTGATATGCTTGCCCTAATAAATTATTATTTTTTTATATATATTTTTTTTGAGGCCCCTTTTTGCTGCATTTGGTTAGACAATTTTATTTTATTTTTTATTTTATTTTTTATTTTTATTTTTTGATAGCCCATCATTCCTGAGGCCTTTTGCTACAGTTATAATTTTTTTTTTTTGTGGCCCAACATTCATGGGCCTATAAATTTTGATTTGCGCGCTGCATTTGGTTGGTTTTTTTTTTTTCGTGGACCATCATACATGGGCCTATGAATTTGGAGGCCCCTTATATTCTGAGGCCCTAGGAGACCGCCTTGGTCTCCTTGGCCAGGACCGGCCCTGAGAGAACCCACTAATAAGAAACAAACCACCAAAGCTACCGAGGTTTAGAATCTTGGGGCTTGCCACCCAATCCTGAAGCATTAGAGATGACTAACTCTTAAGCCATGCTGCCTCCATCATCTCAAGTTTTCTTTCTACTCTTACTTTCATAATTGCCCTTGATCAGGGGCGGAGCCAGGATTGCAAAGTGGAATTTTCTTCTAAATCACAAGGATTTGTTTTTTTTTCTGAAGCCCCCTAATTTTGATAAAATTCAATACAGGTATGTGTTTACAAATTATGTTTATATATTTGCCATTTGTGTTTCTGGAATTGATCATATGATTGGTTCCTTATTTATGTAAGGCTATTTGTTCCAAGTCTCTTTGATGGAGTTTTCCTTGCTATATGACCATTCTTATATTTCCTGCCCATTTTATAGGATACACAGTGTGTGTGCAAAAATTCGTTTGACTTAGACAAGTCAACTAATTAGTGTGCAGTAATAAAAAAACACAAAATAATAAGACAAAAATTCTGAATCAAAGCTAAAGATTAATACGCAAAGATTCTATATCTCTACGTAATCCACTGGCATTGTTTGTCCTTTAAGAATCTAGCTCAATCACAATATACTATCCTTAGCGTAAGGATTTACATGGTTTTGCTTCCTTAAATTACAATCCTTCTACATTGCTACAAAAAATGGACTCAATAATCTGGCCTGGAACTCTATTGTTTCGGGCTTTCTTAATGTATTCAGACCGCTATACCCGGTTGTGCTGACCCAAACCTCTTGCTAAGGCCTAGTTTGAAAGTTGATTGGCCTTTTTATTTACAGTGGACCCCTCACGCGATGATGTGTTGTCTTTTTATTGGTGGGAAAGTAATTTCCCTCCACACATAGGCAGCCAGAGCATGCCATGACTTTCTTGCTGGCTGAAATCGGGATGAGTGGATCACATGATGGACAACAAAGATAGTTTTGAAGAGGGGTGTGCACCAAATTTTTTTGAGGGTATCCCGGTGATATGTCAGTAGTTCTTATTCTGTGTTTGCATAATTGTGCTATAAAAATAAGCAATCCAGTTGCTATAAAAAGATTGGGAATTTGAGCCCTTTCTTGACTACTTGGCTTCCGGGCTGATCAAAACTTGGCTAAAAAATTGTTTGCCAAAAAAGTCCCAGCTTTCGTTAATTTTGTTCTTTCCAAAATTACAATTTGTTTGGAAAGGTTTGATTGAAGGTGAGGAAGAGGAAGCTTCAGTAAGTTCCATCCCACTACACTGCATAGAGCTTCTAATATTCTTTCTGTTTGGGTAGAATTTCTTGTTCAAATTTAATGTGAACACACAGCACTTCATTCTCCTTCCATAAAGATCTTTTTCCAGTGTGACCCGGCAAATTCCTTTCAAAGCTGCAGCCCCCTCCCTGCTGACGATAGAAAAGAGTCCTCAGAGCTAGCTTACGTAGCAATCAACAATACTCATCCTAGGTTCTATTACCCACTCTAGTACATATGCGGCTTATTGAGTAATATAAATAGATCACATTTGAAATTGTCACTAATACGGGTACAATTTGGGTGGGCTAACCCAACTTCAATATTTTAAAACTGTGCTCTTAAAATACAAATCAGGTTCAAAGTGAGTTAGGTTTTCTCAAAATCCAGGTGTGTTCAAGTTGGTTTTGGGCTCGACTTGAACCTAACCCAAAATCCAAAATTAAAAAAACTTTCAAAATTATTATTTTTTTAATTTCCATATATATATATATATATATATGTATGTATGTGAAGTTTTGTATCTTAATTGATCTTTAATATATATATAACTCCATTTAGATTTTACTTTTTATCTTTCAAATCTTTGATATATATGCATCTATCATGATCTTCTGCTCCCATGAAGCAAGAAAATTATTAGTCCACACTTTCTATATATACAGTTAGATTAAATCTAATGGTCATTTTTCAAACCCACCTTTGGCCTTTCCATTTAACACAAAACCACTCTCACCCTATTTTTAATTTTTAAAATTAATTTGAGTAATGCTACTGCCAGAACACTCTCGCAAAAAGTCTAAAGAGTTACTGCTATAAACCACATGATTCTTTTTGTAGGGATTTGGAAGAGAGAATTAATTAAGAAAGAAT
>JAOTQH010262188.1:0-11181 GCA_025631255.1 Cornus kousa | reverse complement strand
TCCTAAATGGCAGTGTATATTTTACACAAAAAAATATTTTAACATATCGCTGGAAATGCTCTAAGTACTGTACATAATATAAAGACTTCGAATAATGTAACTGTAAGTCCACCTCATCACAAATATCATTAGCTCTTTCTAAATTAGTATATTTTAAATTAAAAAACAAAAATGCACATAGCATTATTAAAGTGATCTTACTATTAAAGTCATCTTACTATTAAAAAAAACAACTCAAAAATCATAAAATAAAAATATACGAGAGACTCAAAGATAATAATTTAATTTGATTAAAAGAAATTAAAACAAAAAAATATCAAAATTTGACTGATTTGTGTGATCTACTTTAAATAAATTTTGGTACAAAATTTAAACGTTATAATCCTCAATATAATTCTCATTTAAATCGTTAAATGTACGCATCAATATTTTTATATGATCGAGAATCCCGAAAAAAAAAAAAAACAGAGAACTCATGACAATTATTATGATGTTAACCTCCTAATAAGATTTGTACTAAATTATCATCTTTACATCCTACTGTTTTACCATTTAACCATGATCCTCTCATTTTATTTTTTAAAATTTAAGGTACTTTTACACAATACATATACAGTCTTTTCTTAAATTCAATTGATTTTTCTTTTCTTTTTTGGTAAGTAAATACACTTCAATAAATATATACATATATTTATATATTTATGTATATATATTTTTTATTATGATGTCCGGTCGGTGTAGACTATAGATTTTGATGGACCCAAATTGACTGATGACTCAAACAAAAGGTTTTTAAAATCATGCGCCGTATAAAAGCGACACGAGCATGAGCACCATGAAGCCCTAGTGGGGTCACGTTGTAGCGAGGCCCATCATTTATGGACCCACAAAATAAAAAGTCTTTTTCCACAAATGTTTACTAAAATTTACAGTAAATATTAAACTAAACAAAATGCTTGATTAGCGCCAATTTTCGGTCAAAAGTTTACACATAAAATCACACAAACAGCAGATTTGAAGCCACAATTATACTTATCAAATCTCTCCACAGCTCATTTGATTCCAATTACATGGCCATTGAAATAAAAGTTTCTTTGTGTACATATCAACCCACTCGCTATAATTCCGCCACTTTCTTCAATGCACGCTTCTCATATGATGTCTCTCTTTATATATATATATGTGTGTGTGTGTGTGTGTGTATAGTATATGTAATCATGAGCTGATGGGTTGTAAAATTAAAGATGTGTTAAGAGCATGAGTTTAAGATAAATTTATTCGTATTTAAAAAAAATATTTAATCTACTTTTTTATAAATTTAAAGTTACATCTAATTATAGAATTTTATGTACAAAGTATGATCAATACATAAAAAAAAATGTAATTTATTATATAAGTTTATAATGTTATTTTTTATTTGTTTTACTAAATGTTAAAAATAATAAAATTTATTTTTAAATAATGAACACCACGATAAATTGTCAAATATCTAAAAGTATATACGAAATGTCGTATTTGACACAATGACGAATACGCGGTGACATCAAACTCTTGAGTCTTTTATCAACATTAAACAATCATATATTTTATATGTACTACCTCTATCTCAAATTAGATATTCTATTTTTGGAATAGTTTAATTTGGGACAAAAGTATTCCGTAATATATAACAAATGAGTATGAAAGAAAAAAAAAATTGTTTATCATAGTTATTTTTTTATTTTAAATAACTCTGGAATTATTTAAAATTTAATATTTGGCAAGCACAAAAAGTTGGGATTTTATATGCAATTTTTTTCTTTTAATTCTATTTTTTACATTTTTATTTGAAAATCTAATTTCAAAATTCAAAAATATGTAAAAAACTCTCCATCGTTGAGAGAAACTTGAGACACAGATGCCCAACACGTGTAGGCCCATGTTAAACTGGTACCGACTTCCGTGCGCACATGTCGCACCCTCCTCAGCTCATTCTAAAAAGCAAACACTTCTCCACTTTCTCTCTCTAGAAAAATCACAACCCCCAAAAACCCCTTATACCACTTTCTTCTTCCCATTCTCTCCACTCTCTCTCTCATCATTAAATCTTTATATATAACCCCCCAAATCACCCCCAAATCACCCACAAACTCTAGAACTCTCTCTCTACAAAACTCTCTTTCTCATCTGCCAAAGAGAGTTTATTGAAAACCCACCTCTGAAAATGGCGTTGAAGACGATGGCTGTTCTCTGCTTCGTTCTGGCCATCTTGGCCGTCCAAAATGTTGAATCTGGGGCTACCCATCACGCACCAGCGCCGTCTGTTGACTGCTCGACCTTGGTTCTGAGCATGGCCGATTGTCTCACTTATGTCACCAATGACAGTACCGCGACGAAGCCAGAGAGTTCGTGTTGTTCGGGGTTGAAGACGGTGTTGAAAGCCGATGCAGAGTGTCTCTGTGAGGCGTTCAAGAGCAGTGCTCAGTTGGGTGTGACCTTGAATGTCACCAAAGCCCTAGCTCTTCCCTCTGCTTGCCATGTCTCTGCTCCTTCTGTCAGTAACTGTGGATGTGAGTTCTTATATCCTGTTTCTGTTAGTTTGTTTTACGAGAAAATGTTTTCCGGAGAAAATTTGTTACACTCTCTTTCATAATCTTCTTTACCCATTTTTTTTTGTTTGTTTCCAGTGATTTCCTTGAGAAAATGTTTTCCCTTGAAAAAAAAAAATATTACTGGAGAAATTAGTTGGAATCTCATATTTTCATTAAACTCATATTATTGTTTCTTGTATTTTCTTGATTTTTATTTTCTTTTAAAACAAGAAGATCTATTGAATAATATATATATTTTGTTATGCTTATATTTATATGTGCAAGTGTAGAGTTTGGGACTGACAAAGAATTTTTATTTTTATTTTTATTTTTGTGGCAGTGAGTCTCAGTGGTGGTGCTCCTGGTATGTCTAGATCTGATCTTTTGACTGTTTAGTACTCTGTTTTTGTTTACATTTGTTCTCTCTTTTCATTTTCTTAACTCTGATTTTTTCATAATTTCTTTTTGTTCTGTGGATTTTTCAAAATATCTTTTTGTTGCTGATCTTAAAGGAGAATATTTGAATTGTTTAAAAATTTGTTGACTATTGTAGATATCTGACTACTCAAAAAATTGTTCAATATTTTAGATTTCTGACTTGGTTGGTAAGTGGTTTATTTATTCTTTTATTTGGTATTTTATTTATTTATAAAATCTATTGAATCTGATCAGCATTGTAATTAATTATTATTGTTATGAGTATTCTGCGTTGGTATTGTTTGGTCAATGCTCTTGAATGTGCGTTGTACTAGATATGACTCGAGAGTTCAAGACCCTATCATCTTTTTGTAATCCCTTTTTTTATTTTCTAATTTCCTACTTTTTGCTTTTGTTTGGAACTTTTTAGGTAATCAGCACACAGTATGATGTGAGATTACACTGTGTGTTGATTAGCTAAGAAAAATACCCTCTCCTGTGAGTTCCAGTGCGGTGTCATCCAGTGAATGAAGTGAGTTACAATTAAAGGTAACTCCTTCACAATAATGGTGAAAGCAAATATTGGAGCACTTTACCTTCACACGGGAAAAAGATATAATTGACTTCAATTGGCTTCCCGACTACTCACATGGGCATGTGTGGACCCCACCATATTGTGAGACCCACATATACCCATGTGAGTAGTCGGGAAACTTGACTGTTGTCATTTATATAGCAGGACTCTTTTACACCTAAATTGTGAACTTCACTCACTGGACCGCTTGGGAACTAACTAGAGGTTTTTCTTCTGATTAGCTAAGCTATGTTTGGAACCAAATTCCGTGGGAAATGGATTAAAGAATTTGGAAGGAAGGGCATGAAAGACTTGGGCATAAAATTCCTTGTCTGGTTTTTTTTTTTTTTTCTTTCTAATGCTAGCCAATCTATTGACAACTTTTGACTTGGAAGTTATTAAAAAATTAGGGATAAAGCACAAGTTTTTCTTATAATCAAGGGAAAGAGACAAATGTTATGTGGGGGCCACCGGGTTTGATGAGCCCCACATCCTGTTTGCCTCTGTTTGGTTCTATCTAAAATTGGCCAGAAAAGCATGGTTCTTAATTAGGATTATAATCATGGTCAAACCAACCGTTCCATTATGGATTTTAAAATTTGATTTCAATCCAGCTAAATCTAATCTTCATTCTTTAATTTTTAAATGAACTTTCCACCCTTTCATGTCAAATCCATTCATTCCAAGCATATGTAAAGATTTGGTTTTTTCTTTTAAGTGGACAGATGTGTTCTTTGTTCACGGGTTCTGATAGAGTAGCGTGGCATCTTGGTAACACCAGAAGTTTTTGTTCATTTTAATTAGCATGTGATTAGTTGGATTTTGTTGATCAGCAGGGGCTGCAGAGTCCTAATTACTTTTTAGTCTGACAATGAGTAAATTTTAATACCTAGGGGAAACCTTAATTTTGGGGAAAATATTACCCATTGCTCTTGTTATTCAAATTAGTAACCGAATTAACAATTTTGTTTCAACCCAATTATATTGGAACAAAGTGATTTTAGTCATTTATTCGGTAAAATTAATGACTAAAATCAAGTTTCTCATAAAAGATAATCTTTTATTAAGAAAAGTTGCATTAGTACCATTTAGATCACCGGATGTAGATTTAAAATTTTATAACAGCAATGTACGATTATTAGCCATGGTGGTTGTGGTTTTTCTATAGCAGTTAGTTACCTAATAAGGGTTGAATTGGTAATTAGAAAGTTTAGTAAGATCAATGTCAATTTAGTAGGCAAATTTTGGTAGCAAATCTGTTTTTCCATTAGTTTTCACAAGGTTTGATTACACAACTATATCATTAAACTTCAGTTTATGATGTAGCTGGATTTGTTCTCATAAAAATAAAAGAAAATCTCAGGGTAGCTTAACATCAAAGTTGTACGTTCATAAGGGTTAATTGGCCAATTAGTTGCATTTCGAGCAACAGGTGCATTTTCTTGAAAAAAAATGTATATGTTGGCTTTCTTCTCTTTTATTTACATAATTTTTTCTTGTGGCCATTGGAATGTGGATGAGGAAATTTAGTACCAAATGAAAGAGAGAGAAGGGAGAGTTTATTTTCCGTCATTTTGAATTGGAAACTTACTTTCAAGTTCAGTTTGATCCGAGGAATAAGATTAGTATGAGGGAAATGTGGTTTGTGTAATTGCTCCTTATATGGACATATTGTTGATATATGTATTCTGCTTGATGAAATTCTTGTCGAGCGTACTAGTTCTAATGCAATTGTACATTGTGATATGAAATTGCAGCTGCTTCTCCATCTGTTGCTCTCCCTCCAGTCTCTGGTGCTGCCGTGCCTACCTCAGCGGCTGGTGGGTTAGCTCCGACACCAGCTCCTGCAAGCGCTGGCTCTGGTTCTTCGGCACTTCTTGTCTCTCTCGGGTCTCTAGTTTCAGCCTTTGTGGTTGCGTCATTCGCTCTCTTCTGAGAGGCTGACTGTATGGTACGGTTGCCATTTTGAGATGAGTGAATAGGCTCGAAAATTTGATGTTCGTTTTTAAGTTTTCTGTTGGAGCATTCTACATATATTAGTGGTATGACAGTAGATAGAATTCATTTTGCGGGTGACCTTTATCTTTAAACTTGTTGGAGATTATGTTAATTCCCCTTATATTAGTTCATTTTATCTCTGCAAAATTATTTGCTATTTTTATTTCTTTATTTTCCTCAATTAAACGAGGTAAGGGAGGGGCTTCTGAGTTCTTCCCTATTCTAGGGTTCGTTCTATGCTGAATTTGCTTTGTATCAAGAGTGCAAATTTTCAAGGATGGGAATTCTTCTACTGTGGCTATTATGCTGTTATGTTCCCTTTAATTTATATACGAAGAATCAACCCATTCTCTTGCCATTTTGGACTCTTCTGCAAACTCTAGAAACATGCAATCACTCGTAAATGACACGTTGCCCGGGTGTTTTTGTGCCTGGTGATAATCGAGTAAGAATCTCCTTTGGGCCTTCTTGCATAGAAGTTCTATAGAATTTTGCTTGCAAGGGATCCTTATCAGGGTTTCAAGTAAGCCTTTAGATTCAATCTAAGGTGGTTACAAAAATCACTTTCAACGACTTCATCAAAGAAACCAAATAAAATTTGAAAAATAATCAAATTTGCATGAGCATCAAAATCCAGATTGGGTCATTTCTGATAAATTATCGATTAGATTTGCAACTGTTCTTCGTCAGAGGCACATTAGCATCATCATACTTGTGATTAAGAGTTTGGACATTATCAGAAATGACCCTCTACGTACCGATTTGTTGTAATGAATTACTTACCAAATGTAAGTGTTTGGTTATTTATGCGGATCAATTAAAAAAAATAAGCAAAAATAAAAAAGTGAGACCTTTCACTTATACGTATATATAACTAATTAGAAATATTGGTAATAAATTGTTGAAAGTATTGTTACGTTTTTTTTTTTGGGTAGGGATATTTTGGATGCTAGACTATTCCAGTGTTGGTGTGCCCGAAGGTGAAAGGATCGAAAAGAGCCCCACTCTATACCCCACTCTATTAATTCTAGGTTTGATTCTTTCTTTTCTGATTAATTACTAATCATTGCCTGGTAAAAAATAAAATAAAAAAAATAAAAAAAATAAAATTTATATGCTCCCATGCAGCTCTCCCTCATCAAGGACAGGGGATTGCTGCGGAGGGAGGCCGACCTTTGGATGTGGGTAGTCTGACAATGTCGGTCAATTGGCTGAGCTTATGGGGAGTGAACTGATCTGTGGGTGTGTTTGGATGCGTTTAAATTCATAATCGGACAAAGGGAACTCTTTTGGAACGATTAGGCGGTTGTAGAAGATTTTGATTTACCTTCTATGATGAAAGAATTTTTAATAAAACTACAGTGCTAACTAGTGAATTAAAGTGCAAGTGCATGAAAGTAAAGAAATTGAAACAAATTTGTATTGAAATTGCAAGAATAAAATGACTAGTATCTAAGTTTGATGTCGCTAGAGGGGCTTTAAATGTAGGCCTAAGTAGGTTATTTATAGATTTTACAATCCTTCCAAGGACTATGATGATAAACTAACTTCTAAATCAATGATCTGCATGCCTTCTTCCTGTTTGGGTATGGTTGTCAGTTGTGCATCTTCCAGACTCTGATGTGCAGATTTGTTCTTCATTTGCCGAGGATCATCGCGCGGACTGGGGGCCATGACCCGTCAAAAATTCCATATATTACTGTAATAAATAATGATTTAGAGACTGAATTATATATATATATATATATATATATATATATAGTATATGCAATGCAACAGGGTTCAATCAACTGCTTTTTGGTGAATACTAGTGTTACATATTCACTTTTAATTGTTGCCGTAGGATTTTATGGGGGCGGCATTGATTTAATATGCTTTTCGTTTTACTTTTAAAAAACTTATCCATTTTTGTTATTATCATTAAATATTTTATTACAGTGAAATGACAAAAGAAAGTGTCTTATCAAAAAAAAAAATCTAAGAATTTGGCAGCTTTTTATCCTTTGCAATAGGCTACTGATTTGCTGCATCAAGAAGGTCTAAGGTTTGTGTGAATTTATCTTTTGTCTTTCTACAATAATGAAAGTGATAAAAAAAAAAAAAATCTGTATTCCTTTATGTATGTTTGGCTCAAATTATTTTTTTCAAGCGTACCAAACTATTCCTATATGACGTGATTAATCGGATGGCGATCAATAAGTCAAATTTTTTTTTTTTTTTTTTTTTTTTTAAAAAGACCGGAGGAAGTATGAATGACTCTTCCTCCGCTGGGTTCTGACGGTCTCTGAAATTAGGACTATTGATTACAAATGGAACTACAGTGAAGAAAGCTGCAGACTATACATACACATTGTGATATTGATCACCATTGTGAAGAAAGCTATGCATAAAATACACCATGCGGTGTTCACGTTCATTCAACAAATATATAAGAAGAAAACAAAATGAAGAAGGCGACAGAATGTGAAAACACACTGGGGCATTCATTTTATTTCATACACACGTGTAGTCTCCACGGAGACATACATGTGGGGGAGAGCCCGTGTTTGCCCGGGGCACATGCCCCTGGCCCGCCTCACCTAGTATAAATTATAATTAACTTTTAATTTATTTTAATATTTATAAAAAAAATTCTTTAAAATGCCTCCCATAAAATTTTTGATTTCTAAAATTATATCCTAAATTTTTCTTTCTTATCTCTTATTACTCTTAAAATTTCTTTGATTTCCTTAAAAAATAAAATATAAAAAATGAAAAGGGTTAAATTTTTCTTCTTTAATCAAACTCTATTTGTTCCCTTTCAAATATCTCATTTTTCTTTTCATTTTGCTTCTTCTTTTCTTTCATTTTTTTTCCTACTTAAAATTCTTTTTTTTTTGCACTTGCGAATGATATATATATGTATGCAATTTTTTTTCTATTTATTTTAATTTAGTACTCTCATTTATGAAGTTAATGGGTCTAATTTTCATACATCACTTTCAAAATTAAAGATCTACAACTATATTCAATAAAAATATTAATTATTAAACAATACTCTATATTTTAGTTCTCATATTGATCAAATACTTATATTTTTTATACTATTCATTGATTTAGCATATTTGCAATATTTTTTTTTGCCTCCTTCATTTGAACAATTTATATTTGTCATGTTTGTTGAATATATATTTTTTTACACTGTGTCCTCCTGAATTGAAATCCTATATCCGCCCCCCAATCATGGACCTTGATCTCAGACTCTTCTTATGCTATTTATACTTGTCCTCAACTATACCTTTTGAATTTAAGTAGTTTATTTTGTACTCATCTCTTCCTTTTATCCTTATAATGAATATATGTGTATGTGTGTCTATATATATATATATATAGAGAGAGAGATAGAATAATATTATAAATAAAATGTAAACAAAGCTATGGACACAGAGAGAGAGAGAGAGAGAGAGAGAGAGACGAAAATGATAAAGAGAATGAGAAATATTTTTTCATTCAAGTGTCCCTCATCAGTACATGCACAATGCATATTTATAGGTTTCAAAAACTGGCTTCCTTTATACGCCAGTGTGCTATCTTCCTTTGTAAGCCTCAAGTTTGATGTCATGGATGATATATTCATTGTGGACCCCACATAATAATATATACATAACAATCCTCTCCTTTTGCCACCCAAGATTTTTGTGCAAACTGTTCACCCTCCATATGTCATGTGGATTCTGGCCCAAAACAAACCGAATGGCCAAAGAAAAAAACAAAAAAAAACCTCTCTACTATAGGAAGAGGAATAACACGAATGTTGACTACCACTAAGATAAATCTCTCATTACCATGCAAGCAAATTACAACATACTACTAACAAATCAATCATAACATACTAACATCATTTTATTCCAATAAAGAATAGTAAGGACATTTAATTTATGTCACCAAATCTGATCTTTAAATTTTATTTTATAATGTAAACAATGTAATTCTTGATCATTACATATTAACATCATTTTTTTCTAATAAAGAATGATAACGACCTTTAATTTCTGCCACCAAATCCGATCTTAAAATTTTATTTTATGATGTAAGCAACATCATTCTTGAAGAAATAGATTTTTCTTGTACCTGTGGAACTCAATACTCAACCAATACAAGTGTACAACATATTGAAAGCACAATCAATAAAATAATAAAGGGTTAATTTCATTTTTCGCCCTCAAACATCTTTCGAAATCACTTATTATAAATTTTTACTTCATTTTTCACTAACACTTCAACTGTTAGCTGAGCAGTTCTGACACTATATAAAATGACTTAATCACCCTTTAAATTGTCTAACAATCCTTTACTTTAAATAATTAAATTAAAAGACTAAAATACCCATAAAAAGTTGCAAATTCACAAATTATATATGTACATACAGACATATGAATGGGTTTCATCAAGAACCCATATTTGATTAGGTCTAATCGTGTGGTGCAAGCCAAAGACCTTTGTCTAATAGTGGTCACGAAAGCTAAAAGGATTCTCCAACTTTCTTCTCGTTTTCTCATCAATTCCTCCTTCTGTTCTTCAATTCTTTGAATCTTCTTCTCTCTCTTTCTCTCTTTGATTTGGCATCACAAACAAGTCTAAACAACACAAAATTCTCTACATGAACTCTTGCACACTAACAACAGAAATCCACTAAAAAAATATTACTGTAAACATAAATATAACAACACAAGATTGAAGGTATGAAGATAGAAAATTAGGGCTTATATGGGAATTCAAAGATAAAAAATCAGAATCGAACAAAGAAAAATTCATGAACCAAAAGATATATGAATGGATCATTAAAGGAACTTTAATGCTCCATGTTCTCCTTCGATTTTATATATGAGTCCTGTAATCCATGGCCGGTGTCGTGTTAATATTCATTTGGTTATGTAATCTATGGGAATGACGATACTTAGATTTGGTTGGTGTATTTGTTTGTTAGTTTTGATGGATTAAAGATACCCACCAACAAATCTACAACACCGGCCGCCAATTGAAGCACCTCCGATCTAGTCGACACCGAACCAATGATAAGATCCATCACTCTATGTGGTGAAGGAGGAGGAGATAGTAATGGGTTTAGACTGGTGTGGTGAAGGAGTTGGAGAGAGTCGCCAGATTCTTTGCAGAAAAGAATGTGTCACATTGATCCGGTCGACACCAAACTAGTAGCTGGAGCCTTTGTAGAAAATTCAAAATCTAACGAACTAAAAACAGAGGTTTTTCTATGTATGGTAGATGGTTAATGGTGAGATGATGAAGAGAGGACGAAATGTGTGGCAGGGCCAGCCGTGGTCCAAGGCGATCAAGGCGGTCGCCTTGGGCCTCAGATTTTAGAGGGCCTCAAAATTAGGGGATATAAAAAAAATAATAAAAAAGGTTAAATTTTGAGGCAAGTTTCAGACGACACAATCTGCTTCGAGATTCCGTAGGGCGTAGCCTCCGCTATCGCCCCAGGTGACAAGGTATGTTCATCCTCTCTGTCTCTCTTCTCTTCTCTCTCTTTTTGTATGAATTGATTTTTTATATATGTTTCTTTCTTTCGTTCATCTCATCATTTGATTTGTTCTAACTTTGGTTCGTTTGATTCGGGCCTTT
>JAOTQH010262167.1:0-11181 GCA_025631255.1 Cornus kousa | reverse complement strand
GGGGGCGGGTGTGGAGGAAGAGGTTGATATGTTAGCTCTACTAGAGGACCTTAGAGAAGCTTACTCAATGAGGTTTTTTCGTTGCTTGGTTCAGGGAGACTATGATGAGTAGTTAAGTGGGTGACTCTAAGATCCTATACCTCCTGGTGTTATGGTCACTTGGATAATAGAATTCTCGACTCTTCTTCCACTTTTCAAATGAAGATTAGTTGGGTTCCAGTTTACAAGATCAGCTATGAGGGGGCAGAATTTTAGCAAAGACGGGTAACCACTTTGACATTGTTTAGATGTCACCCAACCCTCCTTGTAGTTGTTGGAAATGGTGTTTTGGGGGTTGTACATGAAATATAGTAGGGACGTGTGTCATAGTTCTTTATTGCATCCACGTGTGGTGGAAATTCTTTTTGTCCTTGTGTGCTGTTTCCTATATGCAGTAATGTATCTCTCATTGTTTGATATTTGAATTCCTTTCTCCTTATTAATATATTTGGATTTCTTGTCAAAAATTTAAGAAAAAAAAAGTTTCAATAAAATTTAACTATACCTTCTGATATAAATCTCAGCTTCATTGACTCTTGCACTTGAAGCTTCCAGATCACGATACGAACCACAATTCAAACAATATCCAGGTTCAATCTGATGGGTGTGATTGATTTCTTCAAACACATGGTGAGCCACTTTATAAATCTCATCATTTTTGAGATTGCCAACCTTCATAGTCAGAAGATTCAGAGACAGGAAATAGGATAAATGATTTTAACCCACTGCACATCAGGTTAGGCCATTACTATTGCTACGAGTAGCATTTCAATTTTCAATAGTGTCATGAGTACGAAACATACCACTAACGAGTTTTACGTTTGAGTGCCAAAAGTTCGCATACCACTAATGAGTTCCACGTTTGAGTGCCAAAAGTTAACCAAGTCGGGTGAGTGTAACCTATTATTGTTAGCATTTTCAAACTCACTTTTCCTGTGTACAAAAGCTAAATAACTTGGATGAATAAGCCCGTCCACTTATGTGGACTTCTTTATCAGAAATCTTGTAATAGAGATACCTATTGAGGATGTATCAAACTCAATCCCTCACATGTGACTTCCATTTGAAAATTTTAAATGCTACCAAGACCCGTACCTATGGTCTATCTGATGGCTATCCTCTCAGAAAATCAGTCTGTCATATAAAAGAGATTGACATACTAGAATTGGAGAATATATAATACCTGAATGCGAGGCTCTGTACTGCAAACACCAACGAAGTGGTGGATTTTCTGGTTTTCATACTTGACCCTGCAGCTATCTAAGACTACGCCAAAACAATTTAGCTTCACACACCGAAAAGCATTTAAAACAAGGTCAGATAGATTCAATTCTGAACAGCCACTGCACTGACATCTGAATGAGTATTGATCCTCCAGAAATTGTTGGCGGTCTTGACAGTCCCAATGCCCAACCTGTAAAATCGAAGTTTACATTAATTAATTGCATAAGGTGATTGCGGAGTTCTTCCAGATTTGATGTTTCCCATTGTACAGATAAACACCAAAATCACAATGGCAGTTCCAGGCGGAACAGAAGCATACAGAAAAGTAGACAGTAACTTAGTTTATGCCATTCACTTCTATCTGAAGATAGTTTCTTTTAAAGCCTTAGCAATATGTTAAAAGTGATAGCAATATCATGCAAAATACCCTATAAAAGGAACTGGGAAATGAAAGCTATTAATTAAGAGTAAGAGTACCTGTGGACCATAAGACAGCTCCAGTGGGTACCCAGCTGCGACAAATTCTGTTGATTGTATATGGAGAGTACGTGAGAGGAAATATGCATGGATGTTTGGCTGACAGGAATGGTTAAACAAACTGCCGGCTGAATAGATAGCTAGACCTACTCTGACCTACAAAATAATATCAATTTAAAAGGCATCACATCACAGTTAGAAGAAAGACTTTCTGTTTCAACTGAAGTTGAAAAGATTGAAATTACAAAAACTACCATTTGATTATGAATATTACTGCTCTTTGCAAAGTACCATGTTTACTTACTGGGGAAAAGAAAAGGGAACTTGCTGAGTAGCATAATTTGCAGGTTGTACTCATCATTGGACCTAGGACTTGGCTCCTAGCAATTGGATGCCTCTACAATGTCCTCCCTTATTTTCCCTCTCAGGAAGTTATGATTCCAAACTAGAGCCATAACACCTTCATCAACCTAACGTTTTGTCTAGTGAATCTCCTTTAACTTGAGTTTGCTTTAAAAAGGTCAAAGCTCATGAGTTGACTTATTGTGAAGGAGGCACCAAGTCTCATTTTTCCAAGCAAATGCTTATTGTGCATGTCAGTTGATAAAATATGAAGCACATCTTCCTTCATTATCCATTCTCATAATAATAATGGTCAATTATCAGGATAAGTGAGCCTGACCTTGTAATGTATACTCCCTATTGTTTCTAGCGTGCAAAACTGTGCCTCATATGGTGATGCTATGGACTACAATCAGTAGGGTGAGCAACAAAATTATTGATACTCTCTCTCTTAAAAAGATGAGTGGTGGACTTGATGCCACAAATTCAATCTTTGCCACCACAAAAGCAAGTCTAGCATTTTCAACATGATGACAAGGGTTATGCAAAAGTAGCCACCTTGGTAACCACAAGGGAAGAACAATTGAGCTACAAAGTTTATTAGCCTCGGGAGAAAATATAGCGAGCACAGATTTAGTTTGCACAACCTAAGGGAAGTAAGCCTTCATTTGGGGCAATACAAAAATTGTCCCTTTTGAGTAGACCAGGCTCATGGCAAGCTGGTTTTGCATCAACTTTAAGCTATTGGAGGAATTCCACTAAGGGCCTATTGAGGCTTTCTCAGTAAATTAGATAAAACTCTGATCTTAAACCAATTACGAGCATCTCTCTCTCATGATCCCAGACTTGTAACAATCCAACTGTCATGGAAAAAAATTGAAGCTATTACTTCGGATTCATACATAAGAAGTCCATTGCAGTGTAACTGAGTTCATTCTTGGTTTTGGTATCTACCATGGTTTTATTCAAAATACTTCATTTATTTATTAGGGTGATTGCAAGTTTTTTACCGTGAAGAGATCCCCATCTTTCCTTGTATACCTTTTTATCATAATAAATTTCATATCAAACTAATATGTGATTCCCCATGCTTTGCATGCAAGCCTACCATAAACATAAGCAACATAAACATGAAAAATATGTACAGAACAAGGAAAAATAAAGCAGTAATGCACAAAGCTAGTATTGTTTCAATAAGTTAATTACCTCAGCAAAGAAGAAACTTGCATGCCAAAGAAGAATTTTAACTGTTTTTAATTTCCATATATTCCTTTCCCGGTTCTCAATATTGACAATTATGTAATAGAAGTGGAGAACGGCTTGAATTACACATTTTAAAAGATAAAATATTAGATACATGAAATTGCTAATGCAATATCACTGTAATGATAGTTCATGAGAAAATGTTATAAATAGCAAAAATGAAAAACAACACTTGTACATACCTGTTCCACGTTGCTTGTTAAAGCATCCTCCGCAGGAGAAAATTTTCCGGACCGAGTCAGTGGCCCATATACATCTAGATATTTCATACGAACAATAGCCATAGAGTTCACCTTAATTTGAGAAAGAAGGATAACAAACTGCATCCATGAAAGATAAAAGAAGGTAACTATGAATCACAATATAATGTGTGGAATATATGCAGCATTGAAGCTCCCCTCTCTGTTCAATTTTTTCATTGAGGTTAATATCATCCTCTCCGGAAGATTTCCAACATTCTAGTAGAGAAATAGTTAATATGAAAAGACTGTCAACAGATATAAACAGGATTATTATTATTATTATTATTGTTTTATTATTATTATTTTTTTATCATGCATAAGCAATTTGTCAAGAAAGCTAACAGTAGGGAATTTTACTAACAAGAGACAGGAGAAAACAAGAACCCATTACAGCATAAGAGCCCCTAAAACCAACATGTTTTCATTTGCTTGTTCATTTATGGATATTAAAAGGTGTGCAGATGCAGTATCCTTGAACTTCAGTCCAGTATAAGAAAATTGTCTTTTTTTTTTATTTTATTTTATATATATATATATATATATATATATATATACACACACACACAATTCTGGTTGACTATTTGAGAAACTCTTTTTTAATTTTTCCTCACCATATGGTGGCATGGCCCCCAAGTTGTGTCAATTCTAGAGTTGTGATAGGCATTACTCAAACCTGATAAAGTAAAGCAAGCTAGTAAGAACAAAAAGAGTGGGGAGAGAGGCACCTAATGCCTGAAAGGGAAGCCAAAACACATACAAAAAATGAAACACTCAACTAAAGAGTAGAAGTGACTAGCGAAGGACGCTAGATTAGAGTTTGGCATGGACTGGATTTGAGTGGGGTACAAAATTCCCAAATGGATTCCAAGTTGTTTCTTACCAAGTCGAGGACAAAAAATATTAAAAACACGAACGTTTCAGGTTAAGCTGACAGCTCATTCATATTTGGATGAATGTGATTGTTTATAATCAATCAAAATAATATTAAACTTATAAGAAAGTAATAATTCAGGTCCAAATGGATTCCAAGTTGTTTATTACCAGGTTGAGAAACATAAACCTAAATTTTAAAAACATAAATCATTTTCAGGTTAACCTAACAGCCTATTCGATTTAGATAAATGCGATTATTTTAAAATCATATCAAAATAAATAGAATGATATTAGCATTACAGTGAAGTAACAATCAACTGATCAAGGTATCTTGTACACATCACAATTCTTTCGGAAAAAATCGAAGTTGCAAATATAAGGGTTTTCAGACACGCAAAATTATTGAAGCAATATTTTGATATTTTTCCTTCTAAGAGAATTCACTTAAAGCAGTACAACAACATACATCCTGAATCTGTATTTATAATAGAACATTCTAATGGACATAGAGGTGACCCATAAAGAGAGGAGAAATGGAAGGAAAGGGATGTCACCTGTGAAACAGTAACCCCACTAACTGGAAATTCAGTGTCGTAACAATGCTGAAGACAGTACAACAAAATGATGGAATATATATGTAACTCCAATTTGATTTCTGGAGGAAGGTTTACATAATTGTGAGAAAGTTCCTACAAGAAATGAAGGCCACCAGCAGCCAAGTTAGATCCTAACATAAAACAATACAAACAACCAAATCGAAGATCACTAGACAAAAGTAATCATAACAAATACCAAAGTTCCTATGAGTTTGGAAGCATCTTTAACATGTCTCTGTTTCTCTATGGACTTCACTAGAACTCGACCAGCCAAAATTATGTCAGATGGCAATATTGCAGGCCAATGTACACCTTGGCACTCATGTCTATGTTCAGCAAAGCATTCATCAACCGGATCACAAAATTTGGCTGAAGTAATATCTGAAATATATTTTTCAAGATCACCCGAGAAAGTCTCATGAATGCCATAATTCTTTGAATTATTCCCCAACTTTTTTCCTCCTGCTTGTATTTGACATTGCTGGGAACAATATAATGGTGTTGAACATGATGAACAAGGAACTGTATCCACTGGTAGTTCATTCAAGCAGAAGTGACAATGAGTTTCCCGACATTGCTTCAATATGATCTGCAGATCAGTGAGGCAAGAAAGAATTATATCCGTCCAGAACTGAGTAATTAGCTGCATCAAATTAGCAACCATACGAGTATATGACTACTCTGACAATGAATGCAAGAATAATATTTATCCTCAAACCCATGTCAAGTGGAAAAAATAAATATCTATTCCATTGAGCAAAACTACCACACACACACACACACTCTAGCGGCTTTTAGTTTATCATTTTATTATGCTTGTAAGATATGTTATCTATCTCTTCTGGAATTGATTGCATTTCTACCTCTTCACTAACATTATAACGTGCCTATATGTTTCCTTTTCCTCATCTGTGAAACACTACTTTCAAGTTTCAATCATCGTTGAGATATGCAAGAATCTGGGTTTCCCCAGCAGTTGTGAACGGCAGTCAGATTCCCACCCCCTCCCTAACCACCAGATTCTGATTAATTTGGAAAAGTTAAACAACCAACTATTCTAAAAGCTTAACCTAGTAAATAACAGCATTTAACTATATTGTCAAGACACCACCTCAAGTTAAGGCTAAAAGCCACCGTATGAGTGGACCATACAAGTGGATATCTTATAGTATCAATTATGCATCGGAAATTGAATACTGGACCAATGTCACCAACCTGCACTAATACCACGTCATCAACTACTCATAAGGTGCTTAATATCGTCAACAAAACCAGCCAATTTAATAGTTGCGTTGTTCAAGAATCAGAATACGTTTCCGTACTTTTAAATCTTCTTTTTTCTTCTTTTGGTCATAATTTTAAATCCCGATCCATTGCAATATGTGATATTAAGAAATGAGGCCAATCCTCTTATTTCTTTGCTCATTTTACTTGGAGTAGGAAAACAAGAGAGCTTGTTCAAGCTCATGTTCTTGCATTGCCTTGGTGTCTCAAATAGTCTTGGACTATATGCTAATACTAGGAACTGGTGATGGTTTTATGAAGACATTTTCAACAGCAACACTTTATTGAATGATATAAGAAAAAAGAATTTCCAAAAAAAAATGATAAAAGAAAAACGCAAAGCAGAAAAATCATCATGATACCACCACTATAGTTGTTGGAGAATATATTCAAGAAAAGTACATTTGTTAATAATTATATTAATAAAAAACAATGACTAGGATCCAAGAGGCAAACTAATACCTAGAAAATCTAGAGCAACTGATATAATCAGTAAGAAAGATTTTACTCATACCGCAGCATAAGGTTCTTCAACATGAATTAAAGAAGCTTGAGGAATGTCAGTCAAAGAGGCCATACCCCTCCCTTTATTTGGTGTAGAGACACACTGCAATTTTATTTGGTGTTCCTCATCTGTCACAGAAGACCTACATTATAAGAAATCAAGAAAAAATATATATAACAATCACACAAATAACTAATAAAATAAATGCTGGCAAAATGAAGAACTTATACTAAAACAGAAGGTATTAAGGTAACATACCCTGAAAACATTACACTCAGATAAATATAATAGTTTATCCTTCTTTAATGAGCATGCTGTTGCTAAGAGGTATGGAAAAAGATAAGTCAAGGTAAAAAGTCAACTTGTCCTCAATTCAAATGCAGATAATTATAAGGTGACCTCACCTCACATTGACAACTGCCATCCTCCTTAAATAAATAAAAGATTATACCTAATCACACGTCATAGAACTATCGATACTTTTTTTTTGGAAGTTAGAACTATCGATACTTGGAGTACAAATAAAACGTATGCACTACTCTAGAAGTAGAATAAGATATGAGAAGTGGGAGAGATCGTCTTAATCCTGCCGTGTCATCGCATTTTATAGAGGTAAGCGGAGCAAAGTTACAAGGTTACTACTATTTTAGTAGAACATCAGAAGAAAGAATGAAAGTACTAGTATTATTATGTACAACAGTAAAATTGCATCGTGTCCTCTAAATTAACAATTGTTGTGTACTCTTAACACCCTATTGAAACTCTCCCTCGACTACAAGGATTGATATCTATCGTGCCCAAGATCAAAATGTTATAATGGTAATTTATTGACTCGTAATAAAATATGTTGACTCGTGTTATAATATCAGCCAAAAGGTGCTCTATTATTATGTTGGAAACATATGTAAATTTTGTATTCAATTCTCCTTGATAGATCAACCACATGTTTGGTTTAATCATATAGAGATATGGGTTTGTGAGCTAGACTTGTAGCAGCCTTGTTATCACATCAGAGATCCAAAGAGATTTGAACCTTAAGACGCCCACACTGCCAGTAATATTCCTTGAGATACAAGAGTACAGACTCTATGAGATGGTTGTGAGCTAGACTTGTAGCACAGAAGCAGCCTTGTTATCAAAATAGAGGAAGGAAGAATTTTAAAACTTCAAACACCCATTCTGCAGGTAATATCCCAATGCATGTTCAGACCCCACGAGTCAGATCTAAACCCAGACTCACGGACCTGCCCCTCACTACTTGTATTTTCTAAGGAACACAATACGAACAGCAGCTGCCAACAAATATCAGTATACACCCAAATCCACATGCAAAAAGGCCACAAATTTAAAGTGACCTAGGTTTGGAAAAAAAATAATTTCTAGAAAGGACTTTATAAACATAATTTGATGTAAAACAGTTTCCTAATAGGTAGGTTGAGAAACATGCATGAACCACTCAGAACCTCGACAACAAATGCTATGCTGGAATTGTGATAAAAACCATTCAGTTTACCAACCAGCCACTGATATTAAATCATTTTGAGGTTGTCATTCAGCAATTAACTCATGAATCATGATCATATTCAATGAGTTTTGACCTACTTACTCTGTCCTTCAAGAGGTCCAGAACATATATCTGTCAAGATATTTTGATCCGTTTCCTCAATCTGGAAACTCAATTGCAATGTCGTACATACTTAAGTGACCAATGTACTTTTAAGTTTGAACTCGGTGTTCAAACCAAAAAAAAAATTCACCATTCATCAGTCACTTCTAAAAGAGCTTTCTATTCCAAGAGTGCTCACTTCAAGAATGGCCCACTTTTATCTCCGCATGGTTTACCATTCAACCCCTGATTCTCCGGCAGCAATTTCCTTTCATGAACTGCTAAACACCAACCATTTCTCAGTGAAAAAAAATGAGTTCGAGGAAGCTCAAAGTTCTTGCAAAACATTTTCACCAAATTGAACAAAAATGAAAAGCACCTACCACCTATTCCAAAGAACAAAAAATAACTAAAATATAATTGAACCATAATCATTTCCAAATTAGTGGGGGTGAAGCAATGTGAACCATAATCATTTCCAAATGCTGTACAACTTTATATCTATTGATTTTATCCAGATATATAATTTTTGAATGTTCCTTGTTATTTAATATTGTTCTTGATCTGGCGGTATTGAGTTGAGTTCAAACTATATCAAGTACAGCTTCACTATCAAGTTCATGATCAAAGATAGAGCTTGTCGACTTTATCAACTAATTGTGCCATCTAGCATAGTAAAATGACTTTGGAACACCTAATGGCTAAAGATGAACATCATCAAAAGGGTAGACTACAAATGTAAATAAGGAATAACTTGAAGCAATGACAGATTAACAAATCACTAGGTATGACTCTTTTCAAAGACAGACTAACAAATGAGAGAAACAAAAATGAGATATGGATATAGTTAACAGATATGAATATCATACTGAGGAAAACTGAAAACCAAGTTGTTCTCATTAGATTTATCCAGTGAACTGCTTGTCCCCTGATTTTGGTCTGAGATTAACTTCAGCTCACTCTCTATCTGTCTCTTTCCACCCAAAGACAGTTCCAGGTTCATGGCAACATTTAAATCACGGCTTGCATCTTCATAATTTTCCAAAGAAGCATTTGCCTTACCTCTCCTATACCATGCCTGCAGTGAAGATAATTTATAGCTGAAAAATGCCAACCACAATGTGATGACTGGCAGAAACTTAAATTCAAGAAGAGAACAACATCACAGAAGCACTTCCATTTTCAAATATTTTTGGCCAAACTTGCTACACTTTTTCCTTATTGACATTTTGTAAGCATAACATAATATCAGCCAAGTGATAACAATTCGAGTTGAGCCTATCAAGTGATGATTTACTACTGAAGAAGTTGTTACAGTAACACCTCAGTGGCAATTTTATCACAAAATTGTCGAAATGTGACAGGCATTCAAGGTGGACTAGCACAAAAAGGTTGTTTCGAGGTGAAATTAACTTCAGTTGTACATATATTTTCAGAACAAACTAGATAGCTTTCATTGGGGTTCGCTTGGACCTTGCCTATTCCGTGTCAAAGAAAAGACAAAAGATAAACTAGCAAAGAAGTTTTAAAAAATATATAATTTTCTTTTTTCTTCTTATTTATTTATTTTATATTTTTTCCAATAAAGTTCCAGAAATTTGCTTGCATTAAACTGATGGGAAAAGAAGGATATAGCATCATAAAGTGACAAATAAAAGTGGAAGCATTTTCACCTTTGCATAACTTGGAGAAATTACAAGAGCCCGGTCGCAATCTCGTAGACACTCCACTAGAAGACCCATTTTCTAAAGAACAAAAAAAAAAAAAAATACACATAGTTTGGTAATTAAATCAATCTATATCAAAATTTGATACTGATAATACGAAAACTCATTTTAGTTGTATTTTTTTGCGATACGAAACAAACAATCTATTGAGATTAGAACAAGGGAAGTACAAAGTATGGAAGGATGACAAATCCATCAAATAGTGAAACTGCATAATAAGAAGAGAAAAAACTAATGAAAAGGCCTTTTTTATTTACATCATCCTTGGAGACATCGAGAGTGTGGGTTTTCTTGTCACATAAAATTCTTGCAATTCAATGATCATTCAATATCAAATTTTCATGTGGAAGAAGTTTATGCATGCCATGAGAAAATTAAACAAACAGCCCTCAAACTTGGCCTGTTGGACCCTGCTCAAGCTAATACTGTAGCCTTAAAGAGCTGAGCACATCTGCAACTCCAAAGTTTAGCAATTAACTAAACAGTACTCCAAAACAAGATGAAAGTGGGCTCAGTGAGCACATAACCATGTTGGTATTACAAATTTATTGCAGCTGTGTGTTTATAAAAGGGCTACTAAAGTGCATAGATGACAGCAATGAAAAGATGGTTTTCAAACGTCAAGCACCCTAAAATACAGAATATACTTGCTTTTAAGTTATCTGAGTGCACTTGGGCTTTTAATGTATAAGCAGCCTAAGAAGCAGGAATAAGGACACGGAACATAAACACGCACAATACGGACACATCAACATGATAAATCTTTAAAAGTAGCATACAGACAAGACGAGGACATGGCAAATAGTAATTATACTTTTTGATAAATATGAAAAGTATAATACTAACAATATCCAATTTTATAAAGACTTAATTACTTCGAGTTTCATAAAATCTTAAGTATTCTCAGGAAAAAAAAAAAAGGTGTTCCCAATTTCAAAAGGCCACCAAGTTGGATGCAAGTAGCAAAGAAAGGTCAGAGAGGGATTAGTGGATTGCTTAACTT
>JAOTQH010262147.1:0-11182 GCA_025631255.1 Cornus kousa | reverse complement strand
GCATACAGTCCAGCTTCTTGAACTGTCTTGAAAAACCTTATGAAGTCTAGGTTCCCGGAGAAGTCATACTAAGTCATCAGAAATGTATAACAAAACAGATGTTAGGCTATGCTGTTTAGCTTATTATATTGGAAACTAGTGAAGATTAATTCAAACCTCTCTGGGTCGAGGCTCATGGTGATCCCAGAATACATATGTTTCAATCGTATCAATGCCACCTTCCTTTGCCTTTCGAATTAGGTTTGGCCACATCTGCAACCCATATAAAGTTTAGCATGAGTCATGAAAATGCTAATGCAATAACACAAATTAAAACCACAATTTCACATCTTTAACATGCATTTACCAACAATGCAGATTGAGCATTTTTTATAGTGGAAAAATAGGAATAGGTATATTACAGATTTTTAAAATGTTTAAAATTAAGCATGGATTGAGTAAATGACAGTTAACATTTCTGATAATCCGTGGGAAAAAAGATACAAAGTTGTGCTCCTTTTTTTAAAAATGTTTTAAATTGCTATGTAATTTTTTGGTCTAACAACATAAAACAATTTTCACATGTTAAAAAAAGGATTATTCTATGAAATTGTGTCTTAAACTAGTTTTCAGAATAATTTTCATGAAACAGTGAAGGAATATTTAAGTTGAAAACTGTCATCAGAATATAGAACTAAAGATACCCAAAAAAAAAAAAAAAATTATTGTATGAAACTAGAAATTTTGCCATTCAAAAAAAAAAAATGCTGAAATGGTGAAGAAGAAAAGATAACATACCTCTACTGTGCTTCGAGGATAATGGATTGAACCAGATAAAATAATTCGTCTTTCGCCATTGATTATAATGGCATTTGAATCATATGAAACTTGTGTAGTAGTATTATCAATCCCATTTGCACATAAACAAAGCAAGGCTAAACTTATAACCAAAACAATATTAATCCTCCAACTTGTCATTTTTTGGTTCCACCTTGTGATCTTTTTAGGTCTTATTAAGCACATATAGACCTTTATTAATTTATAGCCACCTTCGTAGAGTCAATGGATTGCAGGTTGTTGTTTGGAGGAGTAATTATCGGAATGGTTTTTGGAGAAGATAAATTTGCAATAATGTGTTTACGACCACGAAAAACAAACGCTGACATGTAGATTTACTCATAAGATTCTAAATGTGGACAGTTCAACATAATTCAAGGTAAATTAATGTCATATATAGAGTATAGCCAAACACTTCTTCAGGTACATTTTGTTGAAAAAGTTTTTAACATTTTAATGACCAAGCAATACCTCTATTTGATTGCCGATCTATCAGCAAACTTGGTTACTTTTGAGCCAATCTTTTGTTTCAAAGCAAATTCTCTATGCAGTAGCCTTTTAGAGGCACAACCCTCATCATCATTACCATTAAATATATATATATATATATATATATATATTTATCAGGGATGAATTGTAGTTCTATTTGTTCCCCGTAGGGCTCTGGAATTTTGATATATATTCATGGTAAATAAAGGACTTCTTCAGCTTTTAAATTGGAATTTCTGAAATCACCAAGGTCACCGGTGCTGAAGATACGGCATAGGGAAAAAATGAGGGAAGGAGCACAAGGCCCAGAACTACAAGCATCACCAGCAGCGGAATGGGGTGGCAGTCAACCATGAGATATTAGATGTGGGCATCCCCACTAACGTTAATGTTTATGGTTGTTTAAGGTTCATTTATTTTCTGCTATTTGTTTTGGGTGAATGTAGGGTGTATGTAATATGTAGTAGAATATTGGAATTGAAAATTACTGTTACCTATAATGAAAATTAAACTTAAAAAATTAAAATTAAAAGCAAATTTTTAAACACAAAAAACTAGTGTGAGTATCACATTTCTAATTTCATCCAAAAATTGGTTTGATTTATGATCCAATCCATTCTCAATTTTATCGGGTCACTAAACTATGTATGATCTTACATCCGAATTTAAAGGGGGTAGGATGATGGATTTTTTTACAAGATCCGTTAGAACCTGATACAAACCAAGTTTAACCCAAATCTGACCATTCTAAGCCTTTTTACAAATGAATTCCTACCATTTTCTACAATATATATATATATATATATATATATTTAGCATATAGTCGACTAATAAGAAAAAATTGAATTAAATTAAATTTTCTTGGAGAGGGTTGATCCTTACTTTTTAACTTTCCTCTTCTATCAATGGGCTTATATCATCTCATCTGAATTTTTATGTTTATATAATTTTATACATATAAATATGATAATGCCTTAATCTGTACCATTAGCCCTTTCATCCTGCCCCGCCACCACCATCATTTTCACTTTCACTTTGAGATAATTGATGGGTTAAATGTTAACAAGTACAAAATCAGAAGACAATTCTTCACAAGTTTTATCAAACATTTCTTCTCAACAATGCTCATTATCAGCAAACCATATGATACAAACATCTCAATGAGCAAAATGTGATTTTGTTTTAGCAAACTAGAAAAGACACAGATAACAAAACCATATACACTTGTTTTTACTACAAGCACTGAAGTTCCTGCTCATCAGATCGAATATCTATGTTAGCCACAGAGCAAAGCCAATATAGTACTCTTCATTTAATACAAAAGAGATGCATACAAATTAGAATGGCCACAAAAGGCAAAAAGCTTGCAAAACTACAGCAAGCAAAATATCTAACCTAGCAAAATCTCTCACAACCTGAGCGGATAGGTCAGGCAAACAAACCTCTCTCATAAAAAGAAGAATGACACTTTCAAATCTTCTCTTGATATGTTTAATGTTATTTACATGAGAAAGGTCCGACTGATATAATTTGTTTGCTTTATAGAACACGATATATCATTTCCTATATACACTTGGTTTGGGAGATTTGGAAAAGAAAATTGAAAATGAGAGAAAGAAATACTCTGCATATACAGGGTGTCCTCATGAGCAAACAGCCTGCACTGCCACCCTTCTAGTGATGATGTTGGCACAGTTGCTTGTTCCAAGTGTTCCTTCATTAACATTAATAGAGCATTTCTCTTTTCCAGTGCAGGCCTATGAGAGAAAAACAATGAGTTCATAAGGAAAATGTTCTTCTATAGAATTATAACAAATTAGGTAGCTTTGTGAAAGAAGATTGGGTTGATTACTTTTTGCACAACAGCCATGCCCGTAGCAGACTCACAAGAGCCTTTACTAAAAGACTGACAAGCTCCTTTTGGATCCCCAAAGCTGGCAAATTGGATACTTGATAAGGTTTTCCCACCTTGACATGACAATTCCAATGTGCTCCCCTCGTATGCAGTTCCACAAACAGCTCCAATGCTGACAGTTTGGAAAGCCACTTGTGTTGGGTTTCCACCCATTTCTTCGAACAAAACTAAAGTGTTCTTGTCATTTCTGAGAAATGATCTTGGGACATGGTACCTGATTCATTTATAGTAATGATCTCTGAACAGATGTAATACAACTGATTCAGTGTTAATCCAAGAAAAGCGAAACGATTAAGTTACCATCTCTGACTAGAGTTGCCACAATTTGTCACACATTTGTCTGAACTATAAACTCCGCGGTAATCACAAGTGTCATTGCATCCTTTTTCAGGAGCAAGGAAAGCAGGCCAGTAGCGCCCAATACTTAGACCATTCACCCAAGCATGCCCCTTCCCCATGCCCTGCAAGTCCACCACAACAGGGTCTGTACCTAATGGAGCCTGGAAGTTGGTCTGAAACACAAAAACAATTATCAAATGAAATCTTATATAAATTGATTTTGCTGCAATACTAGTAGTTTCTTTAATATGAGCCTTAATTGAGAGGAAAAAGTGGATAGAGGAGTACCTTATACCAAGTCATGGGTTTCAATATGGGAAGTCCATCTGTGGACCATTTAATTGCTTGGCGTAATTGACAACCAGCATCCATGAGTTTTTCAGCCTCACCATTCAGTCCAACCTTAATCCAGAAAATGAAAATTAGTAAGCTAATTGTCAAATATCAGTAATTGAACACAGCAACAGAAACTCTCTGATTTACCAATTAATTACCTTATATGACCATTGGTTTGTGGATAAATCCATAATAACGTTTTTGTTGCTGATCAACTTAACTGGCCCCCCAACTATTCCAGTAGCCGACAAATCAAAAAATGAACCATAGTTCTGCTCATTTAAAAGTACAAATAAGAAACTAAGATAAGTTGTACGTACTGGTATGTTGAGCTTGAAAAAAATCATTTTAACTGACAATATTTTTCTCATCAAGGTAATTCGATTATTAATTTAGCAAAGGTGATAGACAATCCTTTACTATCTTCATCCTGCTTCAACAACTGTGGAAAAACATGCCTGTAGTCCAACTGTGGCGCTGAGCAAAGATATAACATTAGTCCCGCTTTTAAGTTTGACATTTTTTTGGAATGTGAAGTTATATGTTTCTCCCGTGCCCCATTGGGATCCTGTTATCACCAAATTAAGAACAACAACCAAATAAGAATTGTACTTCACATCTTTTCAAAAATGGTTTAATAACTTCAGAGGAAAATGGTTTTATACCAATAAGTTTTTGGTTGACATAGGCATGAAGTACATGGCCTGCTGTGTTCACAAGCAGATTTGCATTGGTCCAGCTCGACGAGTCATTAATGTCAACCCTGTGAGGTTAAAAAGTACCATATATATATATATATATATATATATTGTTCTTGGTAAACTTCAACTCGAGACGAAATCAAGTCAAGAGAAAATGGAACTTACTTTGTCATGTACCACAAGTAGTCACTAGCATCTACAGTTGTCTCCTTTTGCTCAAGAAGCTTCATTGCATTAAATTGTCCATGTCCGCGGAGGGTGTCTGACATGGGCTCTGCTGTCCATGTCCAGGAGAGCTGGGCAGATTGTTTTTCAGCCCTGTTTGGTACCTTAACCATCACAGTTGTTGGAGTATTAACCTGATCAAAGTAACAGAAGAATTATATATCATTCCAAGTTTTTGAAATGAGCAGGCAAAATTAGTATGCTTTTGATTAAGGAAAGACCACACCATCACTTTTACCTTTGCAGTATTGTAAATTTCCTTGTTGCATCCAGCAAGAATGCTAACAGACCAAGCAGGCACAAAGTACTTGCCATTCTGTTTCAAGTCGATGTTGGCATCCTGTCCTGCATTTGTATTGCTCAAGAGACAGACCTTTTCTCCCGTAGCGTTGTTAAGAAATGTTGTCAACTGGTAATATATAGATTGGATTATTTCATATTAGTGCTTTTCTTTTGGATTCTAAGAAAATAATATAGACAATTTACTTATTGTTCCTTACGTTAACTTGATTTCCAACACGCTGGTGTGTTGGTTTGGTGCTAGTGAGAACCTTCTGCACTGACTTAAGAGCAGCATGAAGTTGAGCCAGATGTCCATATTTAGGCTGATTTGGAAGCCCTGCGAAGTTTATTTCATTTAAATTTTCATCACAGTGATAACTTAAATATATAATTGCAGCTTTCTTTTAGTTTCATTTTAGTCTTGCAGCGAAATATGATAGGGTTGCCTTTATATATCTTCTCTCTGCTTACAAGTTTAACCTTTGGAAGAATGATTACCATATTCATCAAGTGGTGCATCATAATCATAGGTTGTTGTAATATATGGACCTCCTGTTGAGCGCCCAAAGTTGGTTCCTCCATGATACTGAAATCATTTGAGTCAATTGATTGAAATTAAAATCCTCATTAGTACAAAAACTACAATAGCAATATAAAAGAGTGGATCAAATATAACATTGGATGGATGTGACTAACCATATAATAGTTAGTAAAAACACCACCAGTTTGGAAAAAGCGTGCAATGGAATAAGCCAAATCTTCAGCAGTTCTTTGAGGGTCTTGGCCACCCCAATTCTTGAACCTTTTAGGAGGAAATATCATTTTAGGTGCTGTAGCCATTTCAATTCAAAATGACCATCAAAGTATGTGATTCAGATAATGAAAGGGGAAAGAAAGAAAGACAAAAAGGAGAATGTCTTACCATCCCGTCCAGTTCTCAGTCCACATTTTGGGATTTTTTGGATTGTTTGGCTGAAAAGTATCGCAGTAGAACCCATTGCATGTGTTGATCTGCATGATATATCATGTGTTTAGAGGTTCCTTTAGTGGATTGATAAGTATTTCTAAAACCATCTGAAATGTGAAGATGATATGTATTATCTTCTCATAAAAGTGAAAGTGAAGAATGAAATTTTATACCATTGGTGGTGGGGCATCTGCTTGTTGGCACATGACCCATGGAACACCAATACTGAAGTTTTGGGCCATTTGGGCACACCACTTAACATATGACTTCCCTGCTGCTCCATAAGGTCCCATGATATTTCCATATTCGTTCTCAATCTGTAATTTGTGAACTCCAAAGCTAAATAATCTCAGAGCAGCTTATATTGATGTCAGTACAAACAATACAAACACAAATATGGCTGCAATAGACAATACCTGTGCAAAAATTATGGGTCCTCCTTGTGGTCCAAAGAGCTTAGCTTGCTGGCACATGCTTACTATCTTCGCAACAAATGTTTGCATCTCACTCTGTAGAAAAAAAATAAAGCTAAAATTAAAACACTTGATGTTACTATTCTTTAACAGTATGGATCAAACATGAAATAGAGTCCTAAACTAAACCATGTAAATATAGCTATAGGAACCTTGTAAGATAATGGTTTATAAAAAAGAAAAAGCACCTTGAAAACTGCATTATCTGTCCTCAGCTGAATTCCTGGCATGTTGTGTAACCAAACAGGGAAACCTCTGATCAAAGGAAAACACCATATGTATCATTGCTACATGCTATGTGAGGATACAAAGTCGAGCCCCAAATTAATTATTTTATGTAAAATAATGCCAAAAATAAAAAATAAATAGCCTTTGGTCCTTATTTTTAAGCCATTAACTGAATTTTTAACCTTTTACAATAATTAATGTGTACCAGAAAAGTACTTACCCATAATTCCATTCTGAACATACATAAGGACCAATTCGCAAAATAGCATACAATCCAGCTGCTTGAACAGTCTTTAAAAACCTTATGAAGTCTAGGTTCCCGGAGAAATCATACTAAGTCATCAGAAATGTATAACAAATCAGATATTAGGCTACGCTGTTTAGCTCATTTTAATGGAGACTAGTGGCACACTATAAGAATCAATTCAAACCTCTCTGCGTCGAGGCTCATGGTGATTCCAGAAGATATATGTCTCAATGGCATCAAGTCCACCTTCCTTTGCCTTTACAATTAGGTCTGGCCACATCTACAACCCATATGAAGATTAGTATGAGATTGCTATGAGATATGCTAGTACAATGTAAACTGAAAACGATAATTCAATAACACAATTTCAAATCTTTAACATGCACATACCAATCATGCAGATTCTATTATTGTACTAGCAAAAGTGATGCTCAGTGAGCAATGACTGAAAAATTAATATTCAACCTTTTTCTATAGCGGAAAACAGGTATAAGAATATTACAGATTTTTTAATATGTTTAAAATTAAGCATGGATTGAGTAAGTAACCATTAGCATTTCTGATAATCCATGTGGGAAAAAGTTACAAAGTTGTGTTTTTTTTTTAATTGACAAAGCTGCTACATCATTGTTTGGTCTAAAAAAAGAAGACAGTTTTCACATAATAAAAAAGGATTATTCTATGAAATTGTGTCTTCAATTTGTTTTCAGAATAATTTTCATCAAAAGGTCAACTAAATGGATTTTCGAGCTGAAAACTGTCATCAGAAAATATAAATAAAGAGAACCAAAAATTATTATTGAATGAAACCAGAAACTAGAAACGGTTGACAAAAAAAGTATTACGTACTTGTACCGTGCTTCGAGGATAATGGATTGCACCAGATAAAATAATTCGCCTTTGGCCATTGATTATAATGGCATTCGAATCGTATGAAACTTGTGTAGTATTACCAATCCCAGATGCGTATGAACATAACAAGGCTAAACTTATAACCAAAACAATATCAATCCTACAGTTTGTCATTTTTCCTGACTGATAGAGAAACTTGTATTTTTTCCTGACTGATATAAACTTGTGAATTTTTCAATGGCTTAAGCGCATGGACCTGTAATAATTTTATAGCCACCTTTGTAGAGTCATGGATTGCATTCTTGTTTGCAGGAGTGATTGTAGGAATGGGTTTTGGAGAAGATGGGTTTGCAATAATGTGTTTACATGAAACCACAAAAAACAACCGGGTGCCATATAGATTTACTCACAAGATTCTAAATGCGGACAGTTCAGCATAATTCAAGGTAAATTGTCATATATATAGCCAAACACTTCTTCACATTTTCTTGAAAAAGTTTGACATTTTATGACCAAGCAATCTCTATTTGATTGCCGAACTATCATCAAACTTTGTTACTTTTAAGCCAATCTTTGTTTCAAAGCAAACTCTACATATTTGACAACCCTTAGACTATACAGTGTACAAGCTTAACATCAATTCACAAAATAAATTAAGCCCTAGCACTAAGGACTATTATGGATTGATGGACACAGTACTAAAAGTTTGGGGTTCTATAGGAAATTTTATCAAAAAAAAAATTACAGTTGACTGGGTTTTTCCAAATTGACAAAGCATCAGTCAAAATTCTACATTTGTGTTAAAAATAAAGAGAAAATAAATCAAATCTTATAGTTAGAGATTGTTACTAAGGATATTTCTTTCCAATTTTTCTTTCTTAAAAATGGATTTATGAAAAGAACAGGATGAGTGATCAGTTGAGTTTACAGTAATTTTAGCATAACTTTTAGCTGCTAAAAAGGTTATTTTGACAGTTAAGAGTGATATACTAATATAACAAATAAACACAATACATATGCAAATTGCATTTAATTAATCTAAGCTAAAACATGTGGTCTTTTAGCTCACAGAGAAGATAGAAGATACTAAACCAGCGGAGCATATTGCCATACTCTCCGGCGAAAAAGCCCATCGGTGGTCCTCACCATGGGTTACTTTACCTTATACTCCAAAGAAGCCCCAAGCCACCGCCATTGACGTAGCCAGAGTTACCACCGGAATGTCCAGTGCAGACAACATCCATCCTCGATCGCAAATAGAATATTAATTCCATATTCACAAATTCGATCGATTTATACCTCTTTAACTACTTTTTTTTTCAGCCTTCTATCAGTCTCTAATTAGCTTAGATGTTTTTTTAACGTTTTTCATTTCCTTGGAATTAATATTCCATATATATATATATATATACCCTTGCGTTTATTTACTTTATTCTAAAAAATATATATATATACTCCGTTGCTGATACTTGGCAGCTGAAATGACTGTTTTTCCAAATAAATTCTACTCCGTATATGCTTCAATTTGTTTTAATGACTAAAAATAGAAAGTGTAGTGCAGCGTGAAACGTGAAATGCCAATATAACTTTCAAACAACATAATTATATAAACTGCGGTAATCACCCACATTTTTAGAGACCAATCTTCTTTTTCTTTATTAAAAGAATCTAAATGAAATGTAAATATATAAATGTACTACCAAAACGTGTGAGCGAGTGATATGTTTTTCTTTTTTCTTTTTCTTTTTTCATTTGATATAACAAGTCTTTACTTATTGAAAATAAAATTGCGAAGTGTCGAAATCACATTTTAGGAAAAATTGCACTCACTTTGCTTGAGGATGAGGTATACAATAATTTTACAGAATTTTCCTAACTAATTCAAAATTAATTAACCTTCCTAAGGCTAAGGTATGCATAATTATACTTGCTTTCTTAGTTAATTAAAAAAAATAACTGACCTCCCTAATCTTTGTATTTGGTCTTTTCCCTGCATTAGTGGTTAATAAATTCAAGTCATGAAAATACTGAATTTATCCTAATTTTTTCACTTTAATCCTACTAGTTTTCAACTAAATCAATATGATAATAATTAAAGGTATAAAGAACCTTAAAGCATGTTTGGTTAGTTCCTATACTAATAAATACGGATACAAACACGAAACTTGGGTAGGACATGATACGGACACGTGATATGGTAAATTTAAAAAAAGAAAAAGAAAAAAGAAACGCATCGTTATGTCAAAAAATATAATATAATATTTTATTATATTTAGAAAAACAATCATTTTTATTAATTTTATTTACATAATCACAAATGAAAGCACTAACTTGGAGTCTAGGATTAAATGTTTATTATTTCAAATTTTATATTATTTTTCATAGTAGTCTATAATATTTTTTAAATTGCATTGAATTTCATTATTTTAATAAAAATAATTATAAAATCACATGGCTTTGTCTTAGAAGTGTCCAAAACAATCAGAAAATAAAATAAAGAATGTTCATGTTCAGTAGTTGTACAAAACATCTCCTTTGTTCCTCAGCTGACATTGATACTTCTGATTCTTTTCCCAATAGCATTCCTACTGATCTTGATGTCCCTGTTGCCTATCGCAAGGGTGTTCGTAGTTGTACAAAACATCCCGTATCTTAGTTTGTATCCTATGATGCCTTATCTCCAACATATCGTACTTTTACTTTATGTATCTTCTTTGTATTTGTTCCTTCTAGTGTTTCAGATGCTCTCAGTCAAACTCCATGGAAGGAAGTCATACTTGAAGAGATGAAGGCCCTTAAGAAGAATTGTACTTGGGATATTGTTCCATTACCTAGGGATAAGAAACCGGTAAGTTGCAAATGGGTCTACACAATAATGTATCATGCAAACAAAACAATTGAGAGATATAAAGCCCGGTTAGTTGCAAAGGGCTTCACTTAAACCTATGGGATTGATTATCCGGAAACATTTGCTCTAGTTACCAAGATGAACTCTATACGTTTCCTTTTTTTGGTAGCTAATTGGAATTGGCCTTTACATCAGCTGGATGTAAAAAATGTTTTCCTTCATAGTGACTCGGAGGAAGAGGTGTATATGATTATGCCACCAGGGTTTAAGCTTGCCAATTGTCAGAATTTAGTGTGCAAGCTAAATAAAGCCTTGTATGGGTTAAAACAGTCGCCATATGCTTGGTTTGAGAGGTTCAACACTATTGTGAAAAGAGTAGGGTGCACACAGAGTCAGGCAGATCATACTTTCTTCATCAAGAAGCATTGCACCACTGCCCTTATTGTATATGTTGATGATATTGT
>JAOTQH010262136.1:0-11183 GCA_025631255.1 Cornus kousa | reverse complement strand
GGTACCAAATCTCTCCAACCAATTGCCAACAAGTGGCACCAATGAGAATGTGACACTTGTCACATTTTCCAAAAATTACAAAATAGTCCTTTTTCAAAATATCTTCTAAAATAAATTGCAAAAAGGCTCCTCCAACGAAAAATAATTATTCTACGTAATTACACTAAAAATTCAAAATCAAAAATAATTACACTAAGTCATGCATTAATGTCCTTTACAAGGAAAGTAATAATCTAGCATGCTTTCCAAGAAAAGTAAAAATACCAATGTCATGGAAATCAAGTATCATGAATGCATACAAAACCGGAATCAAATCCGAACACCCGAAGTGAGGTTATGCAAGGAAAAATGAAATACGAGAAAAAGATTAAATAGGAAAAAGACGAAAAAAGAAAATCACTAAAAATGGAAAAGGAGGAAAAAAAATCCGAGTCATTACACTACAATTATGATGTGATATAGATAAAGATGAGTTCTTTAGATCAGTATTACATTAGAATAAGGGGATTAATTCCCTTATCAAATACTATAACCTATCCTATAAAAAGGGTAGTCAGCCAATACAAAAAGGTACGCAAAAAATATCCTTAACAGAGTCTATTTATCTTCTTAGTTTTGTACTAGCTTAACCGTCGTAGACTCTTGGGCCGGTACCGCACCGGTGCCTTTCTTACAACTTTTTCTCTTCTCTGCAGGTTACGAAGTCGTTCTAGGTCGTGATAGAATATTGCATCATCAGTCGGCACCGTTTATGGGAACGATATTAGTTTCTTGGAAAAATAATGGTTTAGTTGCGATCCAAAGTCCAACTCGGAGAAGGAAGCCAACACCCCTCACGCCTTGATGGTGAAAGCCATCATCAATAACATGATGGTAGAAATCAGTCACCCCATAGTGATGGTAGCCACCATCAACAGCGTCAAGGCACAAATCAATCACAACATGGTGATGACAACCACCATAAACAGCGTCAAGGTGCAAATCAATCACGACATGGTGATGATAGTAGCTGTCAATCACATAACGATGAGAACCAGTCGCGTTACAATGATGGCCATCAATCAGATCTTTATGACAATCAACCTCATCACAGGAATGACAAACCTTGCGCTAGTTAGTCTCGCGTGAGAGAAGATCAGTCCGAGCATGCATCCCGTCAAGGGAACGCACCTAGGCGTGTTCTAAACGATAGGAAGATTTTTACGTTGGAACAACAGGTTCAGAACCTTACTCAAGGTATAAATCAATTGGTCCAGCAAAATACGGCAATCATGCAACACTTAGCTATCCCTACAGTACCCTCTGAGGGTAACGAGAAGTTGACAGAGAGACTTGCGCACTTCCATGCCTCGTTCCTGGGATATATTTGATACTCGAGAATACTCTAAAGTAACTTACGTTAATCAGCAAATCCAGGATCTCAAATCAAAAGTAGAAGGAATTGCCCAAGCCCTAAAAGTAAAGGGTCCCACTACAGGTGATGACCTTGTTCAAAAGATGAATCTACCTTTTAGTCCTCAGATCATGGCCCTCTCATTGCCAACAAAATTTAAGATGCCTCGTCTTGATAGTTTTGACGAAACGCGCAATCCCCTCGACCACTTAGAAATTTTTGAGTCCCTCATGAACTTGCAAGCCATTCTGGATTAGATTATTTGTAGGGCTTTCCCTACAACACTCAAAGGGTCAGCCCGGGTTTGGTTTAATAAATTGAAGCCAGGATCTACCAATGATTTTAATGAACTCAATAAGCAGTTCATAAGGCATTTTATTGCAGGGAGGAGACATTGAAAGTCAGCTACTTATCTGTTGAACATTAAGCAAGACAAAGGGGAGTCATTGCGCGATTACATTGGCCATTTTAATATAGAGATATTGCACGTCGACGAGGCGGATGATAAGGTTGCCCTTACAGCCTTTATAGGAGGTTTACAATCCTCCAAGTTTCTATTTTCCTTGTCAAAAGACCCACCAAACAGCATGGCAGAATTATTAGTAAAGGCCTAGAAACAAATAAATGTTGAAGATGCCATGAATTCAAGAAAAAGCAAAGGAGTCGATGATAAGAAAGGAGACAAGAAAAGGCCAGCCGCTAGCTCCAAAGATAAGAAAGACACCAAGTTCAGGAAGCCTACCAATGATAGGTCCCCTAGAGTACCTAGTGGGCAAGATAGCTACACTAAGTTTACCCCCTTGAACACCCCGATCAACCAAATCATCCTATAGATCCAAGATGACCACTCCTTGAAATGGCCCCCCAAGTTAAAGTTAGATCCAACAAAGAGATCTAGGGATAAGTATTGCCAGTTCCATAGAGACCATGGGCACAATACTGATGATTGCTCCGACTTAAAGAACTAGATAGAAAGCCTAATTTGATGGGCGCAATTGCACAGATATGCTACAGACCGTGAAAAAGGTATAACTCAACCTACCTGTGAGAACTGAGAGAACAACCCTCCTGGCCGCCCGTTAGGAGAAATAAAAGTGATTATGGGAGGATTTGCATGTGGGGGAGAATCAAGCTCGGCACGAAAAGCCCATGTCAGGAGAGTCCATAGCTCAGTAGGAGTTAATAAAGTTGAAATTCATGAACCCCCAGCAAAGTCTCCTAGAGTAGATGGCCAAGACATTACCTTTTCGAAAGAAGATGCTAAAGGAATCCAGCAACAACATGACAATTCTTTGGTAGTGAAAATGGTCGTGGCCAACTACGTAATCCTCCATGTATTAATCGACAATGGTAGTTCTATTGACTTATTATTTATTTATGTATTTCACAAGATGTGTATTGGCAAGGAAAGGTTAAGGCCAACGAAGTCCCCCTTTGTTGGTTTTTCTGGAGAAAAGGTTTTCCCTTTAGGTGTAGTCACAATTCCGTTGACAGCCAAGACTAGTCCAAAATAAATAACCTTGATGGTAGATTTTCTGGTGGTGGACTATCCATATAGGTATAATATAATCTTAGGGAGAACAACCTTGAATGCAATGAGAGTCGTCACTTCCACATACCACATATTGATGCGGTTCCCTACAGAGTAAGGCATTGGTGAGTTAAGAGGTGACCAAGCAATAGCAAGGGAGTGTTATGCCGCCGTTTTAAGAATAAAAAAGTTGCAAGAAGCATTGATCATTGAGAAACCAGAAAGGAAGGAACCCATTCAAAGGGCGGAACCAATGGAGGACCTCGTAGAGATCGATTTGGATAAAGAAAGAGCTGGAAAAAAGGTGAGTATAGGGCCACTACTCAACCCACTCATCCAAGATTCACTCGTTCAACTTCTTAGAGATAAAAAAAGATGTGTTTGCATGGGCACATAACAACATGCCTGACATCGACCCCTTCATTATGCAATATCAGCTCAATGTGAATCCATCTTTCTTTCAAACTAGTCAGACAGAAAAGGTGAGTGTTTGCTCTAGAGAGAAACCTCGCTATATCAGAGGTGGTCGAAAAGCTCCTGAGGGCTGACTTTATCTTGGAGGTATAGTACCCCCATTGGTTGTCAAATGTGGTCCTGGTCAAGAAGGCAAATGGCAAGTGGACGCATTGTATTGATTTCACAGATCTAAATAAGGCTTGTCAAAGAATAGTTTTCCTTTGCCAAGGATCGATATGTTGGTTGAAGGAATAGTAGGACATAAGTTACTGAGCTTTAGGGATGCGTACTCCGGATACAACCAAATCCCTATGTATGCTCCTGAAAGTGATAAAACTTCTTCTATTACTAACAGAGGTTTATATTGCTATAAGGTAATGCCATTGGGTTGAAGAATGCTGGCACCACCTATCAGAGGCTAGTCAACATATTGTTCAAGCAATAGATAGGGAGACATATGGAAGTATATGTGGATGACATGTTGGTAAAGAGCCTGAGGGCTAAAGACCACTTAGCTGATTTAGATGAGTCTTTTGATGTGTTTAGGGCCCATAATATGTGTTTGAATCCAAGCAAGTGTGCCTTTAGAGTATCCTCGGCAAAATTTTTAATGTATATGGTAAGCTAAAGTGGAATCAAAGCAAACCCTAAAAAGATTCAGGCAATACTAGATATGAGATCACTTAAATCAACCAAAGAGGTTCAGAGGCTAGCAGGAAAGGTCATAGCTTTGAACAGGTTAATCTCTCGAGCCACTGCACTGGTTATGGCAGTAAGGAAACTTAAACCATATTTTTATGCACACACCATAATAGTGCTAACAGACCAACCACTAAGGCAGGTCCTCTACAAGCCAAAGACATCACGATGCCTCACAAAGTGGTCAGTAAAGCTCAGTGAGTTTGACATCCAATACAAGCCAAGGGTAGCAATAAAAAGCCAAGCACTTGCTGATTTTATAGTTTAGTTTTCTTCCTCTCTCGAAAAGGATGGGGTCATAGCCACAGCCAAAATTGATCCTGAAAATCAGATACATTCGAAGGATGCTTAGTCACTTTATGTTAATGGGTCATCCAATGCCTGAGCCTATGGGGCAGGATTGGTGATTATATCACCAGAGGGAGAGAATTTGAAATATGCATTTCGATTTAGTTTCAGAGCAACCAATAATGAAGCAGAGTACGAGGCTTTGATAGTAGCAAGTGCTTGGCCTCAGAGTTCAACAATTGAATGTGTTTACTAATTCTTAGTTGATTGGAGGGCTAGTTTGGAGGGCTAGTTTGTGAAGAGTACGAAGCCAAAGATGATAAGATAAAATTGTACTTGCAAAAGTTGAGGGGCTTAATTGGTCAATTCAAGACGTTTACAATCAAACAAATACCCAGAATTGAAAATGAGAATGAAAATGCATTGGCTCGACTAGCTACTGTAGTAGAGCTTGAGAGTACTAAGGCTATACCACTTGAGTATTTGGAAGAGCCTAGTATGTCCAAAGAGCATAAGAAAGTAGATCAGTTGGTACCTAGGTTAGAGTGGGCAAATTCAATAGTTAAGTACCTTAAGGATGGGGAGCTACCATAAAACCCAATGAAAGCTCCGAAGGTAAGGGTTCGAGCACCCAGGTATATGCTTGTCAATAGAGTTCTCTACAAAAGGGGTTTTTTTATGCCCTTTCTATGTTGTGTCTCAACAAAGGAAGCTCGCTATATTATGAAAGAGATACACGAGGGTGCTTACGAAAATCATACAGGGGGTAGATCCTTGGCTTACAAGGCAGTTCGTCAAGGCTATTATTAGCCTACCATACAGAGAGATGCACTGGAATGTATAAGGAAGTGTGATAAATTTCAATGATTTGCTAATGTCCCTAGACAACCACCAGAAGAGCTAGTGCCAATGTCCAGTCCATGGCCCTATGCTCAATGGGGAATGGACCTGATTGGTCCCCTAGCTGCAGGGAAAGGGCAAACCAAATATGTTGTTGTGGTAATTGATTATTTCACCAAGTGGATAGAAGCTCAACCATTGGCCATCATCACGGCAAACAATGTCAAAGACTTCACTTGGAAGTTTATAGTATGCAGGTTTAGAGTTTCCCATGTCATTGTGTTAGATAACGGTAAGCAGTTTGACTATGCTGTCTTCATAGATTTTTGTTCCTAATTAGGAATAAGAAATCATTACTAATCACTACGGCATTCGCAATCCAATGGGCAAGCAGAAGTGGCCAATAGAATAATACTTAGTTTAATTAAAAAGCAACTTGAGAAAGCAAAAGGGGTAGCCGAAGGAGCTGCCTGGTGTATTATAGGTTTACAGAACTATAACAAAAACCCCTACAGGTGAAACTCATTTTCTTCTAGCTTTTGGGAGAAAAGCAATAATTCCAATGGAAATTGGTGTAACAAGTTTCACAACCAAGCACTATGATCCACTCTAGATGAAAGCGAACTAGTTGTCAACTTGGATTTAATTGATGTGAGAAGAGAATAAGCTCAAATCAGAGTTACAGCCAATCAAAAAATGATGTCTCGATATTATAACTCTCGTGTAAGGAAAAGGAGGTTCCAATTTGGTAGCTTTGTTCTACGTAGAGTGACTCAGGTAACTAAGGAGCCTAATAAGGGCAAACTTGCCCTCAATTAGGAAGGCCCTTATAGGGTTGTCTATATAAGAAGACAAGGAACTTATTGGCTACAGACATTAGGGGGAAGGAAACTTGACCATCCTTGGAATGCAGAACACCAGAGGAAGTACTATCAGTAAAGTTATAATTCAATATTAGTGTTAGTTTCCATTTCTCGTGATGTTTAATGTTTGATTTTTGTTGATTTGCGACTTTGTCTTTCATTTTCAATAAGCCTTCAGGCAATGATGGTCTTTAATAAAATTCCTTTCAGTTGCATGAACTCTTGGTCAGTTATCTTTATACTTACAATATCCCTATATTACAAAGGATGATAATGAGTATCTTGTATTATAATGACCCAGGCTGAATGAATCCCATAATCAATATCCCCGTATTACAAGGGATGATAACAAGTATCCAGTATTATAAGGAACTGGGCTAAATGAATCCCGTAATCAATGTCCCCGTACTATAAGAAATAGTAAATAAGTGTCTTGTACGAAAATGACCCGGGCTGAATGAATCCCGTAATCAATATTCCCGTACTATAAGGGATAGTAAATAAGTGTCTTGTACTAAAAGGATTAGGGCAGAATGAATCTCGTTATAAATGTCCCCGTACTATAAGGGATAGAAAATAAGTGTCTTGTAGTAAAATGACTCGGACTGAATAAATCCCATAATCAATGTCCCCGTACTATAAGGGATTGTAAATAAGTGTTTTGTACTAAAAGGACCCGGGCTGAATGAATCCCGTAATTAATATCCTTATAGTATAAGGGATATTAATAGTGCTCCGTACTATAAGGCCCCAATTAGATAAAACCTATAACCACTGGCCACAATACAAGGCCTACAGAGGAGGCCCCTACGTTATAAAGGAAAAGGGGTTCCTTGTAACTTTATGACAAGGGGGTTCCTTCTAACTTTTTGACAAGGGGGTTCCGTGTAACTTTTTGACAAGGGGGTCCTTTACACCTTTTTGACAAGAAGGTTCCTTATAACTTTTTGACAAGGAGGTCCCTTGCACCTTTTTGACAAGGGAGTTCCTTGTAACTTTTCGACAAGGGGGTCCTTACACTATTTTGACAAGGGGTTCCCTTGCACCTTTTTGACAAGGGGGTTCCTTGTAACTTTATGACAATGAAGCCATTGCTATCTTTGACGAAGAGGTCCACTACATTTTCCATGGAGGCCCCAATAATATAAATATAGAAAATATATATATATATATATATATTCTACTAATCTTCCAAGGAACCAAACACCTTACATTCTCTTAGTTTGAGATCCAAACATGAGAATGGGGGGCAACTGATGATATGGTCTTTAGAATCTAACACGAATACATAAGTTCTAATAGACACGAAAGCCAATAAATCAGATGAGCTACAATTACGATGCGATATAGATAAGGATGAGTTCTTCAGATCTGTATTGCATTAGAATAAGGAGATTAATTCCTTTATCAAATATTATAACCTATCCTATAAAAAGGGTAGTCAGTAAATGCAAAAGGTACGCGAAAAATATCCTTAACAGAGTCCATTTATCTTCCTGGTCTTGTACTAAGTTAACCATCGGTGACTCTTAGGCCGGTACCGCACCGGTGCCTTTTCGATAACTCTTTCTCTTCTCTGCAGTTTACGACGTCATTCTAGGTCATGACAGAATCTTGCATCATCACCAAGATTTATATGTTAACAAGGCTATAACATCCATTACAATAATAAATTCCCCAAAAAGATAAAGATAATGGTTTAGATTAGAAGCTTAGGGCTCATCCAAGCCCTAAGGATAAGTCTAACCACTCATTGTGGAGGTGGATATGGTCATGGAATCCTCAAGCAATCTCTAAACATGGCTTCATCTTCTTCCACTTGATCTTCTTGCTTTAAACCCTAAAGATCTGGAGTTGTTCTTGCCTCTTTTCCCAAAACCTTAATCCTCCTAGAGAGAGAAACTATGTATCAAAATATCTATCTAATGAAATATTAGTCAACTTTATAAAGTGGTTCAATTCCCTTTTTATACAAGACCTTTGGAGGCCAAAACCGATCAAAAATAAGCCCCAAAATTATTTAAACTCGCAGCCCCTTTGGTAGGTGAAGATTTGGCAAACCGTGCATAAAAATATCTGACCAGCACAAGTTGCGATCGATCACAACTTAGCAACGATTGATCACACCTAGCAGGCAATATTCCATCTTATCCGAGCTTTGGCTGACATGGGGCTGACGTAGTTGTGATTGATCATAGATTTCCTACAATCGATCACAGGTTATGCTGAAGACTTGGGCCATTTTGCTGACCTGGCACGAAATACTGACATGACAGTGCTATCAATCGCACCTGGCTTGCGATCAATCGTAGGTCCCTTTTTGGCAATTTTTTTTTTTTACTTTTTTTGGATTTTCTTGACATATTTGCTTGACTCCAAAAAGGCTTTTATAGACCATTTTTAGCCCGTTTGAAACTTCTTGACCTGAAATCAACAAAAACACAAATTAGAACTAAAACAAGAAATTAAAGATAGATGAAGGACTTAAAATAACCTATATAAGGGCTAAATGTGCAATATTTAAGCACTTATTAGATTTCACCAAAACAAGCTCTCTACCTTACCATTCGAACTTGTTTTGGATCGATCACAGTTCCATACTTATAAATTTTTTCAAAACTCTAAAAAAATAAGCTTTCTATCTCATCGATTAGGTTTTTTCATGATCAATCCAATTGTGTTATGATTGATCCAAGTGTCTAGGTGATCAATCACAATTCTATACTTCAAATTTTTTTGTAAAATTTCAAAAATCATATCTTAGCGTTCGAGTTTTAGCCCAAAAATCACCATTCTGCCTCATCGTTTGAACATTAAGATCGATCACAGTAAGATCGATCTAGATCAGGATCAATTACAACCTTGCTCCTTTGACTTTTTGACTTTTTGACCTTTTTATTTTTCCATTTTTAATTTCTTTTATTTATTAAAAAAATAAAAATAAAAACTTTTCAAAGTTCATGATCAATCTAACTTGAATCGATCACAAGACTTCATGATCGATCAAACTTCTATGTTTTGGTAATACATATCCCATTTTCTTGTCCTATGTTCCATGCTATCCCATTTATGCCCAATGCTTTTGTTTTCGACATTGGATGCATTCTATACTTGCTATATCTTTCTATGTTTCATCTTACCTTTTTTTTTTTTTCAAATGCATACTATTTAATCGTAATTTTCCAAGTTCGGGATTTTATCTAGACTTGCATTATTTAGCATTCTTGTGTTTATTGCTGTGATACTTGCTTTGTGCATTATTTTAGGATTATTTTGTCTATCCTAACTTGACAAGCATGTTTGCTATCATTTATGCTTTAATTCTTGATTTTCGTATCTATTCCCATTACTGACTTAAAATGCAAGTGTTCTTTATTTTGTAGGCCATGACTAGGCGCAAGACTACTGCCAACAGGCAATATATGCGGAGGGTTAGAGCCTAAGTTGATCCTCTCAGAGATCCAGCTCAGGATCCTCCTAAGCCTACAACTTCATCATCTTCAACGGCACCTGCTCCTACTCTTGCCCCAATCTTCCAGTTGCCCCAGCTCCTGCCAGCCCGACTGTCGTCCAAGACACGGTTCATATAAAGTACGCCATTTTAGATGTTGTGCATGAGACTACATTTTTTGAGGAGGATTTCTCTAGATCTGAGTGGACCAAGTAGTCCCATAACGAGATATTCAGGTGGCACCTCTCTCCTATCTACGCCCCTGTTACAACTTTGGTCTATCCGAGACTTGTTCAGATCTTTTATAAGATCCTCAAGTCCAACCGAGCAATTTGGTTGAGTTGTACATTACCATTAATGGGTTTCCCATCGTTATTACAGTGGATACATTGGAGAGAGCTTCTCAGTACCCTCATACACTTCCAGATGGGGTAGATTACCCTACTCTCCAGAGGCTACCAGATGTTATCATGATTATGGCTCTGAATGGCACTGATACTGCTTCCCGGACCTATGCCAGCCGGTCCAGCACACCCCGGAGATTATGGTTCTTCGACTTTGTTCTACACGAGTGAAGAGCAGATTTTCTAGCAGCGATCTATGCTATTCATATAAGCCACTGGTTCCCAGTGCATGCCGTTATATGGGGCATCATGCTGAAGATGTATATCGAGTACATCTTAAAGAAGAACCTATAGAGGATCAAGTATCTTCCATTCTCTCATTTAATTACACAGATCCTACAGGATCACCACTATCTAGACTAGCCGACAAGGGAGGGATCCTGTCACTATAGGTGGAAAGACTGAAACAAGAGCTACAATGCTCTAGTTAAGTATATTCCATGAGATTCAGTAGATGTAGAGGTAGGGCTAGATCAGGACCCTCCAGCAGGATCTCAGTCTCCCTCCACTTAGGACTGTCACAGCCAGGATAAGGAGCAGTTTGAGACTAACTCAAGATTTCAGGAACAAGATGACCTAGTCATTCCTAAACCCTAGGCTCCATTTGTCGTGACCCAGGAGCATTACCAGTCTTTATCTGACTAATTCGCTACACTCTAGGAAGGCATGGCTATTCTATGTGGAAAGGTCAGAGACATGAGTGCTGAGTTCTTGACATTGATAGCAGATTTACCTAGATAGATCCGGGGTTCACACCCCACCAAGCCATCATCCTCTGCCTGATCTCTCTATCTCTCTATCTCCCATATATTTTGTGATACTTTTATGATATTTTTTGTGGCTAGTCTGTTGGCTTAATTATCCTGTGATGTACACTATTACTGTTACTTTTGGATATTTTGGATTTGCTATTCATATTTCTGATATATGCATACTGATGTTGACTTTGATATCAGGTACATTGTAGTGACCACTTGAGATATCACATCTCTCTTCTCAAGGCCATTTTCTATTCTTATCTCTATCTCTTTCTCAGCTACCTTTGCATGCACACTGCACACTATTACCTATCCCAATTGTTATTTGATGAGGTTTTATCCTAATGTTATTGTTGGAATAAAGTGGTGTGTCGCCGCACCACAATAAGCTTAAGAAGTGTATGTGATTCAGGAGAGGGCCAAAAGTTTTACATTTATAATTGCCACTACTACCTTCACTAAAAATATAGTTAGGGTGAGTAGGGATCGTCCCAAGGGAT
>JAOTQH010262115.1:0-11184 GCA_025631255.1 Cornus kousa | reverse complement strand
CGACCAATAGCCCTATTTTACAATGATTCGTGCTATTGCGAAGAGGGTTGATTATAATTGATTTCGACCGTCGATCAATGCTATTTGAATTTTTTTGAAGAATGAATGGATTTAATCTTTTTAATTTGTTCAAACAATTGAGATTAAATGTTTAATATGAATTGTATTTGGAGAATGCTTACTTGACTGTGAAATAAAATATCAACATGTTTAAGATTCAGTTTGTGTGGGATACATAATGTAGGAAGCGTAAATAAATTATAAGTCATTCCTATATTGTGATAGCATGATATTTTGTTATTATATTTATTTTTGGATTATTTGATGTATTACTTTATTTGTTATATCAATTATTGGATTGTATGGATGTAATGCACCAGTATGGAATGGTGGCATTCTAGGGACAAATTAACTAAAAAGGTTAAGTCCTACCTATTCGGATTAATAAGGGAACGGATTAACTAGAAAGTTAGGTCCTACTTATTTTCATGTCAGGCCACGAAATTAATTCGATGACATATTAGATTTTATTTTTATGCCTTAGACAGGATGGATCTTATATATATATGGATATCTGCTATGATATGCGCTTGAGTCTCAGGATCGGTGGTTAGGGTGCCTATAGTGCATAGGATGGTTATCTGGCTATAGTAGATTGTAGTGTGCCCTAGTAAGTCTAGGTACTCATGCCCACTATATGTGCGTTTTACATGTTACCTACTACTCAAGTTGAGGCCACCCTATAGTCTAGAGGAAGTCTTTTTAGTGTGTATCTATATATATTTATGGTCTTTGTAGTTATTGCATGGGTTAGCTATAGATGTGTAGTTTCTCCGGTCTCTATTTGGATTGTTGTAGAAATGACTTGTTCGTGGGCCTAACCCTCTATTATTTTGCAAGTGCTCATCAGTTTCAGACATAGAGCTTGTTCGTGCTGAGTAGAGACAGTTCACATCATTCTTTTGATTCTACGTAGGATTCTCTTTATGTTCTAGTTTTTGGAATTATTTCTTTTATTCATTTGGAATTATTAGGGGTCCACATTATAGATTCCCGAGTTATAATGGTATCAGAGGTTTTTGATGTTTCTTTTGGAGGATTGTTTATTTATTTAAGTTGAGGATTATTTATTTAGTTTCTTACAGCTATTTATTATTCTTAAATTTATTTTGTATTCTGTGTTTCACTAAATACTTTAATTGTTTTGGTACCCCTCGAATCTGTACTTAGACTTGATCAACCGTGGCTCTAGAATCAAAGGGTATCACAGTAGCCAATGATTATCTAAAGTGATAGGAAATAGAACTGACACCATACAAAGTTAGTTAAGTATAATAAAATTTAATATAACAGACGTGAGGAAAAGGTGATATAAAATATACTACATGGATTATAAAGGACAAATCGAATCAAACACGCTAACCAAATTGAAATTACGAAGGTCAGGGCGCACATTATTTCTTTTGCATTTGTATCTCTCCCAAACACGTGTCATCAAATCTTGATGTTTCCTTCCACTTGCATTCACAACATTTGCCTTTACTATAGACAGAATGACTTGGGATGAGAAATAGATGGCTGTCTTTCTTCTTTGTTACTTCACGTTCATAAGTTCAACATAAACATCAACAACCTATTTTTTTATAGAGTTAGATATGGTACAACATCCCATAAATTTATCGTGTTGAAAAAAGGAACCTCACCTGAGACGAGACCCAGTTATTGTCAAACAAACAATTTAGATCCCTGCGCTCTAATTCCTCGCGTGTAATGGAAATCAATGTCTCATTAACAAAATTGTCATACATTTTACTAATATAACTTCGCATATATTGCTTATACACAACATCCTTCGATCATAGAAAAGGCAAGAGGGGGAAACGAAAAGAAAGAGGCCGGTTAGGGTTTTCTTGAATCAGAGAAAGGGAAAGAGAGAGGTGAGGGCTTGGTACATTTGATGGATTAGACAGAGATTAAGGCTTGCAATTAGATAAGAAAAATAGTATATTGAAATATTGAAAGGGCCAAAGAGAGATAATTAGAGTTATTACCTGCCACTGGAAAACTGTCGTCGCCAACAATCGCCTACATATCCATATTCTGAATGAGAAAGTTGAATACAACAAAACTGATGGAAGGAGAGAGAGCTGTGATGGAAAACTAAACGGATTCAAAGCTAGGGCGAGACCGGTGATGGAAGGAGAGAAAACGGCTGAAGGAGAGAGAGCGTTAGGGCTAAATGAAATGGGAAAGTGTTTTACAGTACGTGTTAATTGCCCAAAAAAAATAAAATGACATAGTTTAGGGCCCAAATAGTAAAATGTATATAAATCAGTGGAGGGAAAAAATGGAGGGAAGGGAAAAAAAAAGGAGGGAAGGGAAAAAGTGGAGCGAAGGGAAATTTTAATTTTTAGCCTCCTTCATTAACGAGGCGCTTATATCCCGTTAAAGTTAACCTTCATTAACGAGACGCTTACATCCCGTTAAAGTTAACCTTTATTCACGAGGTGCTTACATCCCGTTAAAGTTAACCGTCATTAACGAGGCACTAATATCCCATTAAAGTTGACAAATGCCTCGTTAATATATGCATATATTAACGAGCACATTTAACACCTTGTGAAAGCATTGTTTTACGAGGACTCTATTTCCAACCCTGTGAAAGCATTGACAATTACAAGGAACCCCTTATGAACCTCATCAAATGCAGTTTTTATGAGGTAAAATAAATAAACCTAGTAAATACTGGTCATAAAAACACACTTTTCTTGTAGTGTCAATTAATGACACACACTAGTATTGCAACATATAATCCCCCTCATCCATTACACATTGAGTGTCTAGGTGATGTGTGTTTTTCTCTCGCAATTGGACGATATCGTGTAGGATAGCTCTATGCAAAAGAGGATGTCGAACCCACAGGGAGAAGAGATTTATATTTCAGTTTTTAACTTTGTTCTATGGTTTACAAGTAACTTAGTTGGAAATTTTGTTGGTTGTCACGATTTAACAAACTAAAATTATAACAAAATAATTAACTAAAACAAATTAAACTAAATTAAATGATCAGAAAGGGAAATCTTAGGGCTTTGACTTCACCACAATCGTTTTACTATGGTCAATTGAATCAACTCTGAGACTTTAATCATTTAGGTGTTCAAATGAACTGAACTCAATAACATTCGTTTAGTTCGGAGTTTAAAGAAAGATGTTTTACCAAATTTAGTTAACTATAACCTATCTGCGGTTTGTATGGGCCGCCTACCTACTCTACCTATTTTAACTACTTTGCAAATAAGCCATCTTTCCTAAGCATAGACTATAAAAACATTATTTAGTAAAAAACATTAGAGTACCATTATATGACCTCTATTCTTGTGTCCGGCAGGGCTTCGCCAAATACCGTACAATAAGGTAAGTTGAGAATAAAACGTAAACTATTATATCTAAGACAAGGGAATAACAGTTTATATTCTACTAAAGCATGAAAAACCACTTGAGTTGTCTCAAGTGCTCATAGTCGTATAATCAAGAAAACATCATATTTTAAAAGAAATCCCAGAGTCAAAACAATCAAACCATAGTATCAAATTGGGTTACATCAGTGCCCTAAGAAAGGAATTAGCTACTCATGACAAGGTTGGATATCATCTGTGTTGAGTTCATCTCCATCGTCATGGACATCACCTCTCTTCTCAGGATCTTCACTTCTAAGGTTGTAGGAACCCTAAAAGCAGCCACACCTTCACCCTTCTAAAAAACACCATAATAAGACTTGGAATTTTGGACCCCTTCTATCAAGGCTTACGCCTTCCTTTATTGAAGAAAATAAGTATTTGGTGGGCTTTTAGGTCTTCTGGCCCAACTGGGATGATATATGGTTAATAAAAAGAGTAATCCTGCAACTTTAATCTGACATGTCATGGAAGGCTCGAGCTTCAGGAACAAATGCTCGAGCCTTAAGATTCAGGCTCGAGCTTCAGGAACAATGCTCGAGCATTTCTGAATAGATGCTCGAGCTTTAATAGATGATGCTCGATCTTCACATTGATACTTAGCCAATTTTCTTCAACTATTTTTTGAAGCATCTTTTTCTTCAACACTTAGAATATTTTTGGGGTTGAACTCTTTTAACATTGCTCGATCCAAGCTTCTTAGGCTTGAGCACTAGGTACCATGCTCAAGCATCTAAGGCTTAAGGCTCGAGCATGGGAGCTTTGTCTTTTAATTAAAATCAACTCATTAATTTTCGACGCCTCAAGGCTCGAGCACCCTTGGTTAAGGCTCGAGCACCATGTGGTAAGGCTCGAGCATCAAGGTACAATGCTTGAGTATTTAGGCATTGTTAACTTTTCTTCTTTTCTTTGTTGTGATTCTCGAGCCACAACACTTAGGCTCGAGCTCTAAGGATTGAATTGTTTCAAATATCACCATTTAAGCTCTCAGCTTTCTCTGAATGACCGACAACAGCTCTGTAAGCTTCGATATCATCATAAAGTCCCGATTTTAGCCATTTTTCTAGGAAAGTACCTACAAACATACATTAAATATAAATTAGTCTAACTATGGATAGAAGTATCACTTTAAGCTTTAACATATATGTAGTTAGGGGCTCAAATATGAATATATTCAGCGCTCATCAATGGCAACAGATCATGGGATGGGTTACCTCCTATAATAATGGAGGAGATTGGTCAAATAAGTTGGATGTGTATGAAACTTCTATAGATTGCTAACTTAGTTTAGAAGTCCCTATATTCAAGGAGTTTAAAATCAAGGAGTGGCTAAGGAAAGTGATTCCTAAAAACTAGGGACAAGGAGATCATGGTTTGTTGCATGTAAAGAATATATTTCAATATAGGAATGAAGTTGTAACAGTTAAAGTACTTGGTGTATATATATATATATATATACATAGATGAGTAGTTTAAGAACGTGGGACGCATGGCAGCAGTTAGACAAGTTTATAGTTCATGGGTCTGGAAGTTGTAATTCAGCAGTTGAACATGGGACAAATATCTATAAAGAAGAAGTGGGCAGTTGTTTAATAGGACATGGGCCCTTCTTGGAAGGCTTGTAGTGCCTATAAATAGTTTACTTAGGACTGTATCTCAAACTCCCTCAATGACATCAATTAACATTCAATACTTGTCATTTCAATACAAGTTATTTAAATTCCTTTACATTTATGCACTTACTTTTAGTATTGCATTTCAATTCATAAGATAGCATTGTAGTCTTAACAAAAAGTCCTTTCATCAAAGGTAAATCTGAAACTTCACAATCGCTTGATCGTTCCAAAAAGTTATTCCTTTTTTTGACCTCTCTGAATCATCCGAGATTCTAGCACGCCTACGCATTCCAAGTGTCCCAATTTTGTGTGAACATTAATTGGCACACCCGGCCAGACCTTCGGTAAAGATTACAATGCTACCAAAATCAAAAGGGACTCGTCTACCTATAACTGGTGATGAAGAGCCATAAGAAGATGTTCAGCCGGCTTAGGCTGGAAGTTATAATCCTGGTCCTAAAGAATCAAGAGTACGGGCTAAGGTGAAATCGCTGGTTGCACCAGTGGCCGAGGCATTGGGTAGATTATCTTAATCTACCCACCTTGACGATATGGGTCACAAGTCCTTTCAGAACTCTCAAAATATTGCACAGAGTGTCTCTTAATTATCAATCATTATTTATAATTGACCGGTGATAGTCACAAATTGTTACCACTTAAAATTACCACTTATAACAATAGCACATATATCAATATAGAATAGGGCTATTATAAGGGTTTGTCGAACAATAAGGAATTCTAGCTTATGGCAATCAAGATTGTAAGATTAATTCCCGGTTTGATTTGTGAAATATAGTTGATGGATTGTTTTGTTTGTCACATACATAAACTGAATTTAACTAAAAGTACTAAAACAAAATTTTGATTGCAAATAAATGAGATAATAAAGATAAGGGCTAGTGAAATGACTTCACCACAAGCCTTGTGAACATGCTTAATTGCAATTAACTTAGGGAACAACTTATCCATGTAACCATGACATGTAAAAATGCAAGACAACTATAATATCTTTAAGAAAATCATACATTTCAGGACTAAGCATGACCCATCTTTGGTTGGCATGGTTCATCCACCTAAATTAGGTTGTGGTATGAACCATCTTCCCTAGGCATGGCCTATCAAGGTCCTTCAATTGTATATTATAGCACATGGGATTTAATTATCTAACATAAATTATCTTCAGTTGGTATGGACCATCTACATAACTAAATTAATCTAAAGGTGTAGCATGATCCATCTTCTTTAAGTATGACTTCTATAAATTCTCAATTAACATGCCAATATAACCATTGCATAATCTCATCCTTATTGTCACTCTAAGAATATAAGTAGCATAATCATGAAGAAACAATTTCTAAGATAAGATAAGAGTCTTAACAAGATTATATATAGAATGAAGCACAAATACATCAAAGTGTAATCTCTAGATTATATAACTTGTCATAAATATGCAAAGTTCCCCAAATTTAGAAACAATCATGACATAATTACTTGGCAAGGGTTACATCAAATCCCTAGGATGGGAGATAGCCTCTCATGTGTAAGGTGTAAGCCTCCATTGATGATGAAGACTCCATCTCCATGAGCTCAGAATTCTGCCCCCTTCTTCTTCTTCTACCCTTCTCAATATTTTTCTCATTATCTTTTCCCCCATTCAAAACTTAGCGATAGATAATGACAGGTGATTGATATATAAAGTGAAAATACCCTCTAAAGAGATCATATTTCGTAGCATTTCAAATTCTAAAAGAGTTGGAGACATCCCTAAAATTAAGGAAACAAATTTTTTCTAAATCAAAGTGTGACGACTCAGCATTTTGGTAGAATTAACATGTTATTCTTCTGTATTTTTGACCTATCAATTTTCTAAATTAGACTTTCCCCTCAACATATAAAACATAGTTCTATGATTTAGCTTTCCAAATCATTAAACCATTTAACAATTGGATTTATAACCAGAAAGATATTGTCAAAATACCACAGGAGTGCAAATTTGAGTTCTGCCACCTAGCAACATATTGGTGTCCTCTTACTCCCTATTTTTAACATCTAAAATATAGGAGTTAGACTTCCATTAACATACCAAACATATAGATTTGAGTTCTCTTTCCCCATAATCAAACTGTTTGTCATTTGGAGTTCGGAGGAGAGAATTATGGCCTTTTTACCGATGGTGCACAAAGCTGATAACATGTGTGCACGCGAGATAAGGCCCCGCGTTGGGATGCAAGAACTTGCATCTCTACTCAAGTTGACGTCAGGATGCAAGAATTGGTGTGGGGACGCCAAAATGGCCATAGGCAAGAATTTTAAATTGCCAAACGGAGGCCTGGATAAGCCCGAAAAAATGTATAATGACAACCTTAAGCTCCATAAGGCCCTAGACACCTAGAATGACCAACGGAACGGAATTCAGAACCTTCCCATGAAAGCGTTAGTTTTATGGTCTGAAATTGATGGTATTTATTGCATTTTGAGGCTAAGCACCTAAAAATAAGAAAAACACAAAAACGCATATAAGGTATACAACATTAATACAAAAATGGACTAAGATATGCAATTTAGGGCGCTTGAATATGAAATATTCGGCTCCTATCAACCGGCTCAAGCTAAAAGTTCGAGTGCTTAAGAATCGGTACCTTAGCCGATTCCCCACCTTCCACCTATAGTGTCTGTTCATCCAACTCCTGTGGCGAGTCTTCCATAAAGCCGGCCAGTGACTTAGTTGGAATTTTCACTATTTTCACAGCCACCGGTACAACAGCCACTTCCACAATCATAAGTGTTTCCTCCAAATTTCCCTGGAAGAGATTATCTTGACCCGAGTGAAAATTATGGAAGATGAAGGAATAACCCACCATTCCCACTAGTGCCACCACTATTGTTACCAGGGGGCAAATGATGGCCAATCCACTGGTTTGGCCTGAGTATAATCCACCACCAGTGGCTAATCAGTTGCTGGCAGTTAATCAATCGGCCCAACTAGTTCTTCTGGATAGAGGTTAGTTAACAGAATTGATAGATCAGGAATTTGGTTTAGCTATTAGACGAGTAAGTTATTCGGCTTATAAAAAGCCATACCCATAAAATAATTGATGAATTTGAATTCCCTAGAGGGCATAAAGTTCCAAATTTTGTAACTTTTAATGGGGAAGGTAATTAATCTACCGTAGAACATATCGAAAGGTTCACAATTTAATGTGGGGAAGCAGGAGCCAGTCCGTGGTTGAAATTCAGGCTTTTTCCAAACTCCCTCACGGGATCAGCCTTCTCTTAGTTTATTCACTTAGCATCAGAGTTTGTTCATTTTTTACAGCAAATGAAAGAGCTCTTCTATAACAGTTCTATCGGACAGAATCAGAGGCAACTCTGGTTGATATATCTCGGCTATGCCAGATGGCCAATGAATCTATGGAAACATTCATTGCTAGATTTAGAAGGGCCAAACTTAAGTGTCGTGTATCTCTTTCAGAAAGAGAGTATATTAGGTTAGCCCTTAATGGCATTGACTTCATGCTCCGGAAGAGGTTCGAAGGAAGAAAGTTCAGAGACTTACTTGAGTTGGCTGACCGAGCCAGCAGATTTGAGTCCATACTCAAAGAAAAAAGGATAGAAATAATTCTTTCAAATGAACTTACTACAAAGATCTTAACTATGAAGTTTTCTTAATAGAGTTGGAAGATGACCTTGAATCTAATGTGGCAGATGTTCACACAAAAAAGCCATATGTTTGTAAGGTTCTGGTCCAATCAAAATCTTTCACAAGTGACAAACAAGCATCTACCTCTTCGGCCAAGAAAGGAATGGCCGATTCTAGAAAATTTTATACTTTCGACCTATCCAAAATGGAGCAGATATTTGATCACCTTATGGCTAATAAACAAATATTGTTGCCTAAGGGACATATTATTCCTACGGATAATGAGCTGAAAGGAAAAGAATTATGCAAATACCACAATTCTTGGAATCATGGTACTAATAATTATTTTGTATTTTGAAATGTTTTGTAGAAAACCATTGATGAAAGAATGCTAAAATTTTTAGAAAAGAAAGAGGAAGTAATAGGCGTGGACAGTGACCCATTTTCTACCATTGTTACTAGTAATATAATCAACTTTGCTACAAAATTTCCAAAGAAGAAGGTTGATATTGAGGACAAGAAGCAGATGCAAGTAGTTCCAATTAAGCTAGAACCAGATGCTTCTAGTAGTAAGGTAATAGCAGACTTGGAAAAGAGGTTGAGCGAAGCCCAAATTGTTCTTATTAATCACGGTCGATACCCGAACTGCCAGGGCCGTGGTACGTTCAAGCCAGTATTCTCCTATATGAGGACCCAAGTTTTTCAAACCCGATCCATCAATGATGACCCAAAAATTAACCCAGTAACAAATCCAAAATGCTAAAGCGAATAAAGAAACAAGGTCTCTAGAACTATACCTTATTCCTAAGATATCAAAGTGACTCCCTATGGAGCCACAGAACTCAAATGAAAACAAAAGCGGAAGCTAAGTTTTTAAAATTAGACTAAGTGTACCCCAAGGGTAAAAGGTCATTTTACATAGAAATGGGTGCTACCGTGCACACCATTAGAAAGATAATAAAAAAATTAATAAAGTTAGACTCAAGAATCGCCTGATTCGGAGTCCAGATGACGAAGATATGGAACCTCAAAGTTTTGAAACAAAAACTGAAATAAAAATGCTCCCAGGGGCATTGGCGATCGATCGTGGGATTCGACGATCGATCGCCGAATCCACGAAGGATTACCTGTAGCCCAAAACCAAATTTTAAAATGTGAAGTGCCCAAGTCGATCGATTGCCACTTTGGCGATCGCCGAATCCACAAAGGATTACCTGTAGCCCAAAACAAAATTTTAAAATATGAAGTGCCCAGTGCAATCGATTGCCACGTCGGTGATCGATCGCGGAAGTCTGCGAAAGATCACCAAGGGTCTGTGAAGGATCCCAGAACCTTCAATGGATGAAAAAGTGGCCCTACAATGAATCACCAAATTCAGCGATCGATCGCAAACCAGAAGACTGCACCAGAAAATCTGAGAAAATGCATGATTTTCGAATCAAAAACGGATTTTTTTTGTAAAAAGTTTGTGAAGCAACCCCCCTCCCCCCAAAAATATATATATATATATATATATATATGATTTTCTAAATTACCATGTCAAAGAAAAAGCTTATTTTTTTCATGAAATGTCCAAGATGCCCTTAGGTGCATACATTATAAAAATATTAAAATACAAGAAATAGAAAACATCTACTGCATAAATAAAAGGTATTTGGCCTTTGGCTTCATTACATACGCATCAAATGAGTCTCAAAAATAGCATTTAAGTACACATTACATATTCTAAATGTAATTATCAAGATTTTGCATTGCAACACCAAAAGAAGCTAAACATGTTAACACTTGCATGTATGCAAAAATATACAAAAGTACTCCAATGCTACCAAGCCAACCTAAGGATGTTGTGCATCCCAAAACAATATTTCTTAACCTAAAAATATCCCAAACAATGAGGGTGAGTAAACAAGTTACTCGTAGGAAGAAGTGCATGTGTATACCTTATAGTTTCAAATGTTATGCAAGTTCAATGTAGATCAATACAAGGGATCATTCCTCCTAACGTCTACGTTGTAAGGTGAACTAACGAATCATATCAAGTTACAATAAGCGATTGAAATGAATTACATAATACATAAGTGTACAATGTATGTAATGACCCGGCCTTTTTCCTCCTTTTTCATTTTCGGGAGATTTTCTTTTTTTTTTTGTCTTTTTCCTATTTTGTCTTTTCCTTATTTCGTCTTTTTCCCGTATTTTGTTTCTCCTTGCATAACCTCACTTGTAGTGTTCGGATTTGATTCCAGTTTTGCATGCATTTATGATACTTGAATTCCACGACATTGGCATTTTTACTTTTCGTGAAAAGCATGTTAGTTGCTTACTTTCTTTATAAAAAGCATGAATGCATACTTTAGTATAATTATTTTTGAATTTGGATTTTTAGTGTAATTACTTAAAGTAATTATTTTTCGTTGGAGGGACCTTTTTGCAATTTATTTTAGAAGATATTTTGAAAAAGGGCCATTTTGTA
>JAOTQH010262106.1:0-11185 GCA_025631255.1 Cornus kousa | reverse complement strand
GGATAATAGAGACATATACATGACTAATCCAAAGCGCATTATAATATGTGACCTTGCTGGTAAAATAACAAGAGCCAGGAGCCATGCCTGCATAATCAAGACCACTAGTTTTTAGGAAAATAATTTCTAAGATAATGAAGAAAACAATAGTTCAAGGAGGAAAATAAAACACAAACACACACACAACTCAATAGTTTTTTCTTAGGAAAATGAGAAACTTCTTCCACAATTAGGCCCTCGAGAAATTTTGTGCAAAATCAACCAGAACAAGATAGCCAATCTCAATAATTCAAGTGTCTCTTCTGCTTAAACAGCTAATCTCTCCTGTATGGTGTTGGGGACATTATGAGAAAATGCCTCATTATAGAAAGCCTTACCTTTTTAACAACTTATTGCACTATTTAATACGGAGTAATAAAAGAATTGTATCACTAAACTCTAGATGACAACACCTTTTTTTTAATAATAATATTGGGACCTGAACTCCATCCTAACATACAAGTTATAGCTCAAAGATTCGGCCTTTACAATCAGGACCCCAACTGCAAGAAATAAATACAACAGATATACGCCTTTATCATCTTGATTTCTTAATTGGGAGCTTGAACTTGATCAGTTCATCAAATAAATAAAACCAGATATAGGCTTACAAGGATGCATGATGTTACATTGATTGTGTACAGCATTACAGGCGTAAAGAACAGAACAACATTAAACATCCCATTAAATTTTATTTTCTAGGACTTTGCTTGTTTTTTCTCATCAACCAAACAGAGCCGAAGTTGAGATCTCATTAACTAAACCACAAACTAAAAGCCACCCACAAAAGAGAAAGTGAAAATATTCAAAACCCCGCAATTACAAATTTAACTAATTCATCAAGTCTCAACTATAAAACAAACAAAATACAAAGAAATTGAAATTACCAATTTGATTCTGGGGTCCACTGAATGCAAGAACGTGGTTGGGGAAGAGATATACTGGCATATGGGACTGGAGGTCGCACCGGATATCAATCTCAGAACTTTATCAGCTGCAATAATATTTCTGGGTAACCATTTGTCCCAGTTTCCAGTACCACCATCACTGTCCGCTACACATCTGATCTGGGGTCTTAGGGTTTGGCTCAGAGAGAGGGTTGGACTAGGGTTTGAGTGGTTTGGGGTGAATTGTTTGAACAATGGGGGTGTTAGGGTTTTGAAACTGTGGTGAGAAGAGAGAGAAGGGAAAGTGACCGTTGGGTGGGTATGCAGAAGAATGCTGCAATACATGGGTGCCAAATTGGGGGTACAGTTTGATTACTAGCTAGACAAACAGGATAAATTGGAAGGTTATATATATACACTATATTTTTTTATAATATTTGTTCAAAAATGCGAAAAAAACATAAATTTATTTATTATGTTCTAAATGCTAATTTTGACTTGTGTTATTATTATTATTTTAGCATCTCACATATTATTTACGAAATGAATTTTCATTTATTTAATACTTGAATATATTATTACGTTGCATTTTTAATAGGGACATCGACTTTGAATTTATAAGTCAGTCATTGTTTGTGTTAAATGGTCTAAAAAATTCAATAAAAAACCACCAAAATTCTTTAAAAATTTATGTTTATTGATTTGTTTATAAAAGTAAACATTTCAGTAATTTATTTGACTTATGTTTGGGGTGAGGGGATTCAACAAATCATCAAAAACCAAACCGCTATAACTGATATATCCTCTTTGCAAAGTGAAAAATACAATTACAAATTATTAATACAACAACAAATGCTTTTGCAAAAAAAAAAAAAACATATTTTCATCTGATTTAGCTGGACCAACTCTCCGTCAATCATAGTCCATCATTACAAAATATAAATATACAATTTCAACGGAATAATAAACAAATTGGAGATAAGAAGCAATTTGTTGATATTTAATTTCAAAATCAAATTTGAAAATTTTAATTTTTCATAGAAAGAAAATAAAGAAAATAACAAAAAACTTTATTACTTCTAAAGACACCCGTCCTGTCATGTTTAAACAGATTTGGAGAGTCCGTTAATGAGGGTTGGACGGGACGGAGTTAGGGGAAAATCTGCACCAATTTGGGGCAGGGAAGGTCACCTCGTCCATTTAGATAGCTATTTTACTAATAGACCGAAAATGGGGCGTTCACCCTAAAGAAGATTGGTAATTCTACTCTATAGTATATATCACTTAGGTTAAGTTATGTGTATGTGTTTCCTTATATCTAACACAAACATCACTCACCCATTATATATAGTTGTATGTGTTTTTATGTCACACATGCATCATCCAATCTCTCTGTTTTTCCACCATATGCCACTTAGGTTGGATGTTCGATCCGGTTCTAATTTCAGTTGTTCCATTTTATATATGAGATTCTGGTTCCAATTTCTAATTTTTCTATACTCATTTATGTTTTATTGCTTTTGGTTTTTCATTTTTGATCAATGATTCAAGCTGTTAGCTCTCTCCCTATAGAGAGAGTAGTAGCCAATCTTGTGAGATCAATATATATATCTTATGGTGGATTTTTTTTTTTTTGGGAGGGGGGGAAGTATGATGACATTGACATTTCTTATTATTATTATTTTCTTATGTTTTTTTTATCTGGAAAAAAAAAAAAGAGTTATCACAGAACATGATTTATTTGTTTTTATTTTTTTATTTTATCATATCTTTGGTGAGTGGGTGAACTCAAAAGCTCCATTTGTTTGGGTGTAACCCCCCCCGGGGTTATTTAGCACTTCGAAATTTTTCTTGAAAATGAACAATATTTTACGTTAAAATAATCAAAGTATTGTTAGTTAAGTGATAAAATAAAATTTGTAAAGTTGCATTCAAGTTGTATTAAAAATCCTATATATATATGGTTTAATAGCTCTCAACTTTTGATCGTCGGGAGCTATCAAGTCATATAAAGGTTTTTAATAATTTATTTTTGACTACTGCTACAAAAATCGTGACAAAGACTTCTGTAAATTTTTCAAAAGAATAAAAATATTTTTTTAAATGTGTCTAGCTATTATTAATTTGTATAGTTATAATTAGTTGTTTTATTAAGTTGGTTGTATAATTAAGTAAAACTAGTGGTCAAATATATTATTGTAAGAAGGTTAAAATATATATATATATATATATTACAAGTTACAAAAAAAACTACAAGTTACACCACTTACATCTTACACCACTTACAAGTTACATAGACCCATTAAAATCACTAAACTACGCTAATTGATGACCCAAGCGCCATGAGCATCTCGTGCATATCTCCAGCCACGACCTGGATGGCAACCACGTAAAATAGTTGTGTCCAGCTTAGAATTATGATACAAGCTTCCAGGGCATGCTGCATATCAATAGAATCAACAATACCGTCACATATACCATTAGTATTTACTATTTATATATTTATATAAGCCAATTTAAATGAGGTGGGGGTGGAAGTGTGGGCCCATGACCACTTTCTTACACCAAAATAGTAATGATATTCAGGCCTATACTTGAAACTAATTTTTGTTCCTAAATTATGCTACCTGGCATTTGACGGTTAGAACTCTAAATCATTTTTTAAAAAAAATTATACAAATTTGCGCTCACCAAGTTTGAATGTGTCAAATTGGGAAAAGAAAAGTCTGAATCTGTCCAGCCCATATTAATCTCTTTGCAAGCCAATCTGCAGGAAAAACATTAATAGAAAAGCTATATGATGAGTTAATCACTATGACGTACACCCCAATTTTTTTTATTTTTGAATTAATAATTGAACGAAAACAAAAAACAAAAATAAAAAATAAAAAAGAGGATAGCTTAATTAATTAATCACCCCATGGCAAGTAATGTAAGAAACCAAGTAGTGAGAGAAGAGGCAGCAGTCGTAAGTAAGTTGGGATAATCCCACTCTCTAAGGTTACTGATTCCGGTAAGTGAGGTTGTGAAGCCCACAATGCCAGCGACGAGTGAGAAAATGACGAAAAAACCAGTCGCCATATTACCAAATGGAGAATACATTGGAAATATGCGAGCTGGGGTTGACAAGTATGCTGCACAAACAAATATGATCACATAAAATAGGTTATTATTGTGATATAAATTTGTCATCTTTCATGTTTTTTTTTTTTCGAGCTTTCAATTGTAACGGTTGATTCACATTGGAGTCAGGGATCAATATAAGTTCTCAATAAAGAGGTTGGTATTTCAGTTCTACCAAGAAATATATATACACACATATATATGTACAGTGAACGTGTTTGCTTGAACATTTAAAAAAAATTAAAATTTAAAAACATCAAAATAACCTATTTCATCGTGTGTTTGAATCCCATAGTTTACCGCCCACATCGCAAGTATGATGACAATAAAATACAGTATGAGATTGAGAATTAAGAGGACTATCGGTACTCTTTTCGCATCAGCCATGGCCTTTGAAGCGTTAGAATCAGGGGAGAGGGACAAAATTTGGTCACCTGGCCTTCTTGTGCTCAAAAGATATCTATATGTATATGTATGTGTGTGTGTGTGTGTGTATATACATATAAATATAAGCTAAGAAGGGTTCTTTCTTTTTTATCAAAGAAACCCTACTTTGTCAGATTCTTTTCACTAATCGTGCTTTTCCTATTGGAGTGTCTTCAATTCAAGGAAATGGTTACAATTCCTTTCTCTTACGGTTGGGTTTGCCTCACTGATGGGTAAATTACCACTTTAGCCTTCCACTCTTCTAAGTTGCAAACTTTTTTTTCTTTTTTTTTGGCTGGCACCGGAACTCACTTGGGCAGGGCCCCTTCGGGACCCACCCCAGGCTACAAACCTGGGATGCTGTCGACGGCCCCACACTTCAGCAACAATTTCAGTCGAGAGTTATAATGGCGATAGATGGATTTGAACCTGAGACCTATGGGTGTCCAGGTCGTTACCTTACCAACTCGGTCAAGCCCCGGGGGAAATCATTTTTTCGCATATTAATTTCTGCACTCAAATCAGCTTTATATTAGGTAGCCCGAGTACCATGAATATATTACTTCGGGTTAGCCAATGATAGAATTATTATTTTTTATTATTAAAATAAATTGTGAGTATTAACTAAAAGTACTACATAGTAAGTATTGCAAGTACTAAATACAAAATATCCCGAACATTGTAACTTTAGTCGAAATAAAATTTTCCTATATGTGGGAGTGCGAACAAATTCATTATTCATTTCTAGCCCTCTTTTTATATGGAGAAAATTCAAAACAAAATAACCATCATAATCTTTCAAATTTTTTTTTTCCTTAGAAGTTCTCTTTCCTTAATTTTTGTGGTTTGGGGAGTCCAAAGTTCAGCTCTATGTGATCCAAACAAAAGCATTTTCAGGAGAAATTGCAAATTGAGATTTGAAATTCAAAATAAAATTCTTCACCTCATGAGAAATTTAACAATATGAAACTATTGTGTTTATATTGTAGAACCATTAAATACAGGTCAATACTATTTTAAGAGTAGTGATTTACAACCGAATTGGTAGTTATCGAATTTAATTTATGTGGACTGATAGTGGGTCCCATTATAATGATGTCATTACTGAATTTTGTTTTTAAATTATTATTCTAATAAATATTTTTATTTATTTAGTTTTAATACTGTGGATTTTGTACTAGTACTTGTTTAGTTGTTAAAAAACAGGGGAAACTGGCTATGGGTGAAGTCCAGAAATGATGCAATTCCAAACATCCAAAATTCCAACTTACACTGCCTTATTAGTGTCAAATTTATGAGCACACCCCAATCCTGAAGATTCCTATCACATGAAAAAAATATATATAGAGAGTTTAATGTCACAGACTTGGACGTGGCATCTAGCGTAATTTTTGATTGCGGGGTGTGACATTAAACATGAAGAAATGAGAATCACTCACTTTGGGACCTTTATTTTATTATAAATAAAAAATAAAATGATAAATAGCGTTTTCATTTTCTGAGGGTGCAACACACAATGAACACTTCATTTTTTTTTTTTTTTTTTAATAAAAGATTTTGTTATACTCCATTACCGTGAGATATATATCTATATATAATACAAATTGTTGAGGAATGTGCACGATTAATTCTCAAGGTTACAATGTTAAAAAATAATAATATAAATAATGAAACCTCCCAAGGTTAGAAAATTAACTCACCACTCGAGAGGTTAGCCAAGACATTTGACCTAAAGATTACATTTGACCTAGAAAATCCTCTCAAAGATATGTTGTTTGGTCTAGTTTGTAAAAGTTGGGACCTATTAAACCTCATAAAATTCAATTAACAGGTTTTTAATACAACAAATAAAAAACAATAATTCATTTAGAAATGTTTGAATAGGCTGTTATCTCATTATTAAATTGCTCAGACATTGCTTGAAATATTTAAAATCACTCATAAAAATAAGAATATCACAACCTCCACACTCCCTTTTAATGAGGGCAAATGTACATCAAACATATGCAATTCTCTTGAAGAAAAGAAAATTGAGAAATGTATGATAATAATTCTGCTCGATACATTTTTTCTGTAACGATGCTTAGACTCTTCCTCAATGGTACCTCTGTCGCGCAATGACATCTTCAACCCCAGCATGAAGAGCACCCATGCAAAATAGTTGTGTCCCGCTTAGAAGAATGACAATGGTCTCAAGGGTTCTCTGCATATCATTACAATCACCAACATTGTTATACACACACATATATTTATCATATACAATATTAATCTCTTTGCAAATCAAATTCAAATTCATTTTTTGTTTCGTATACAGAAAGCAAATTTGCACTCACCAAGTTTGAATCCGTCCAGCCTATATGAATCTCTTTGCAAGCCAATCTGCACCGAGAACAATAGATGAGTTTAATCACTATGACACCTCTCTTTTTTCTTTTTTTCTTTTTTAATTAATTACTGAAAGAAAACAAATAAAAGTAAAATTAATCACCCCATGGCAAGTAATGTAAGTGACCAAGTCAAGAGAGAAGCGGCAGCAGCTGCATATAAGTTAGGAGCATTCCATTGAATGACATTATGGATTCCGGTAAGTGAGGTTGTGAAGCCCACAATGCCAGCGATTAACGAGAAAATGACGAAAAAACCAGTGGCCATATTACCAAATGGAAAATATATTGGAAATATGCGAGCTGGGATTGACAACACAGAAGCTGCACAAAACAAGTTGTTATTGAGATAATAATAATAATAATAATAATAATAATAATAATAATAATTGTGATCTTTGATGCTGTATCGAAATAATCGAGCTTTCAATTATAACGGTTGATTAATTACCTGATTCGTGAGTTCTTTCAATCCCATGATGTACAGCCCACGCAGCCATTATGATGACAATGCCATACAGTATGAGATTGAGAATTAAGAGGAGGAATGCTGCTGATTTTCCTGCTCCAGAAGCCATGGCCTGCCTTTGAAGGTTTAGAATCAGGAAGAGAGCGCAGAGACGAGCTTTGTTCACACTTGTTGTGCTCAAGAGAGAAATATATATAAGCTATGAATGGTTCTAACCTTTAATCAAAGAAATCTTGTACTGTCAAATTCTTTATTTAGTGGTTTCGCTCTTCCTTCTCATTATAAAGTTGGAGTTCCTTCAATTCAAAGAAATGGCTGCAATTCCTTTCTCTTCTTGTTGGGTTTGCCCCAAAGATGGCCAAAGCATCACTTTGCCTTCCATTCTTCCAAGTTGCAAACTTCTTAATTCATCCAACCAAAAAGGGCTGTTTTTTTTTTTTGCATATTAGTTTCTGCCCATCATATCTGCTTTACTTTCCGGTGAAAAAATAAAGTTCTGAACATCATAACTTTAGGTAAAATAAAAAATTTCCTCTGGCTGGTGTTGTTTGCAGTTATAATTGTAATCTAACATGTTTACCCACAAAACACACATACACACACCAATCTAACATGTTAAGAGATTTAATCTATTGAATTTTCCCGGACAGTTAAAGTCAGCTGGATGGATGAAAAATTTACGTAGTAGATTAGCCATGCCGGTTCCCCTAGAAGATTAGCTGACGGTGCTCTTTCCATAGGAAGAGAGAGAATTCGAATTCAAAATGAATTCTCTTCCCCTCCTGTAAGAAATTTGACAGCGAGGAAAAGCTGTGTTTTATGCTGTAGAATCATCAAAAAGAACCAATATTTTGGTATTTGTAATGCATTTTTTCTTTAATGCTGTGGATTTGTACTGCTGGTTTAGATGTTTCAAAAACAGGGGAAATTGGCTAAAGAGTGAAGTCCATTAATGATGCAATTGCAAACATCCAAGTTACACAGCTTTAAAACTGTCAAATTCACGAATACACCCTGATCCTAAAGATTCCTAGCACATGAAAAAACAACTATCTAGAGCTTAAGCATGAAGAATGACTCACTCTGGGACCTTTATTTACAAGTGATATTCTGTAGAGGATCTAGAGAAAAGATAGTGCAGTTCCTCACTCGTAGACTCAGCGATCCCAACTCATCTTCTGTTGGTCCCTTCAGTTTACCCGCAACTGATTTCAGACATTCAATGCCAATTTCTGAGCGGCAAGAGCTTCAGCCTCAAGCGTGGGCTCCCACAGTATAGTAGTTTCGGCTAATAATGAGGTCACAATATAGGGGTCCATGTTTGAAGCTGGGCGGCGATCTTCCAAGTAACCTAAAAAACGATGGTGTTTATTGCAATGAGTAATAGATGATTGAATCAAGGTAGATGAACTCTTGGTCTATTGTTTCTAAAGAAATGCAATCTAGGATTATGTCAGTACTGTTGAGAGCAGGACATTTAGAAAAATAGAATGCACTTTTTGTTTATTTTAGAGAAATATGCATTTGAGTCAAAATCTTATAATTTAAATATATAAAATGGAAGAAATTTATTAAGAAACCATCTACTTTTTATTTATTTCATACAGAAATAGTTAAAATGTAGCATTTTTAGTATTATTTGCAGCATACCTTTCCCTTGCTGCTCGGTTTCACGCCCCACTCTGATTGAGCAACCACGATTAGCAACTCCCTGAAAGTTGAGATCAAGTGATTTAATTATCAAAATTCAGGAAAAACCATAATTTTCCCTTAATTATTTAAAATAATAAGAGCCAAATGTTATTTGGAGTATACCCAAGAAAATGTATTGATATCGGCGGTTTCATGCTTTCCTGTCAACCTTCTCTCATTTCCTTCTCCATAAGCACTGATGTGGTCTTTGTGGCGAAGTGACAGATTCAGAATTGCCTTCTTTATTACTTCAAAACCTCCTTCCTCTCTCATAGTCTTTGTACTGTTAATCCAAACATTATTCAATTAAATATTGAATGTTGATCTTTAATGATATATTTTTGTGTTTTTGGCATGCTTTCTCAGCACAGAATATACATGGGATGCAGTTTCTAGCCTGTTTTCCCAATAATGGATCATTGGATATAAAGAAAATTGTAGAAATACCTGTAATTGGTGTGGCATCCTGCACCATTCCAGTCACCCTGTTGACTCCAACAAGAATATCAGTTATCTCTATAATTATTCATTTGAAGGAAGAAAACCTGAGTATAAATGGGATTGATATAGTTTACCTCCTCTATTGGTTTCGGGTCAAGTGAAAGAACAACACCAGCTTGTTCAGTAATTCTCTGTAAACATAAAAAAATAAACTAACTACGTTAGTTATGGGACTATGGCATAGTAAATTTCATATTGCAGGTTACTAAAAGGTTCTCCTTTGAAATGAATGTATTTATAAACTCTTAAATAGACAATGATAAATTACCTCAAGGAGGTATCTAGCACACCAGATATGATCTCCAGCTTCAATTCCCACACTAGGGCCCACTTGAAATTCCCACTGCAAAAGAAAAAAATCCTCGGATTAACAGTGACAAACTACACAACACTCTGCTTATGCATTAGACAAGAAAAGGGAAGGAAGAGAAGAAAACCTGGCCTGGCATAACCTCCCCATTGGTCCCACTAATATTAATACCGGCATATAAGCAAGCCTTGTAATGAGCATCGGAAATGTCACGACCAAATGACTTATCCGCCCCAGCACCACAGTAGTAAGGACCCTACAATTTTCAAGAAAAAAATGAACAGGAAAGTCAATACATAAACTTTATATCATATAATCTTGTCAGACCATTAATGCTCTATACTAAATTAACTTATAACTAGGAGGTCAAAATAAATAAGTGATTACAGAGTAGCAGGATTATCTATTGTTGGAATAGATCAGGTTACCTGAGGACCAGGATAGCCTCCAACAGGCCAGCCCAGAGGCCATTTCACGTTTGTTTGGAGTAAGGTGTACTCTTGCTCTATGCCAAACCTAGTTCAGATTGATTACAAATATATTAGCAACATCCATCTAAAAGATCAATGAAAGAATCGTGAAAGCAATTTGTTTGACCTACTAGTTCACTGACAATCTTCAGTATTATCAAGTACCATTTCTCATGTAGAAAACTAGTAATCAAAGAATTTTTCAGGGGAATAAAATCCTCTGGAAAGAGATAACAACAAAAAGGAACTTACCATGGTACTTCAGTTACAACCTTTGGGTTACTGAAAATCTCGGCAGCCCTATGGCGTTTGTTTGTGGGGATGGGCTCACCGGCTGGCGTATAGGTATCACATATCACCTTTTCATATCACAGATAAAAATAAAGAATTGTAAGTATATGATTAGATAGAGTTCATATTTTTATCAGAATATAAACATGTAAAAGAATAATAAATAAAATTATTTTACAATATCTTTATATATCACCAGTTGCTCGCATTATATTACACTTACCAAGATATTGTTACCACCACGAAAAGGGTCCTTAAAAATTGCTTGAGGGCTTAAGAAGAAAGAAAATCAATCAAGATTAACATTTGAAAGAACAAAGTAAATTAAAACAAATAAAAACAGTCACTTATATAAGATCTTACTATAGGATAACTTCACTATCTTCTCCTGGTGCTTGTCCAGTACTAGACCCATCGTAGTTCCACTTTGGAAGCTCGGATGGGTGTTTAACTGGCTTTGAAATCGTCTGGAAGAATGCAACAAGTATATGAATATTTGAAATAATAAAGTAACACACACACAACTCATATTCTAACCAACTCAATTAAGACATAACATCATAAAGTCATCTTACCCTTGATTTACTACGCAA
>JAOTQH010262087.1:0-11185 GCA_025631255.1 Cornus kousa | reverse complement strand
AGCCCCTGACCTGGTCCCGCTCAATAGAATATATATAGTTAATTTATAATTTATTTTTTAGTATATATGAAAAATTATATATCGTGCCCCCCCTAAATTTTTAATTTATAAAATTATTTTAACTTTTTCTTTCTTTTGTTCTTTAAAAAATAAAAAGTCAAATTTCTTTTTAAAAAAAAGTCAAATTTCCCTTTTGTATCATACTCTAATTTTTATCCTTTCAAATATATCTCAATTTTCTTTCCTTTTTTCTTCTTAAAATTCTTCCTTTTGCGGGTTATATCAATGTTAGTTGACTAAATAAACAGCTTATCAGTGTATTAGGAAGGTCCTTTTAGCCAATTGGTCTTTTTTTTTTTCTCTCTCCTTCCGTTGCAACTGGTTCAGCAGGATCTGCTTTAGGTTCTGTCTCAAAGTATACATATTAAATGATTAAAAAAAATTCTCCACATTTTTGTTTTTGTATTTCCCAATTTCTTGTTGTACCATACATATTAATTCTTGAATTTGTTTTCAGAGGGAAACTGTAGTGAAAAAGAAACAGGTGGAGCTCCTCAATAGCAGTGCTAGACTTTCAGAGACTGCTAGTACTGCTGGTATTAGTGCAGCATCATCTTCATTACCCGTTAATGAAATCTCAGGTTTGATCTTGGTATCCGTTACAAGAGAAAAAGAAAATAAAATAAAAGAAAAATGAATCAATAAGGACACAAGATTGTTGTTGATGTATTTGTACCTTTGCAAATTTTCTATAAGGAATTTTTCTTGATGTTCCGAGTGCTGCGTCTTCTCAAGATTCACATAAAAACTTTATTCGTAGTGAAGCGATGAGCAATCTAGATGTACCCACACAAGTCGATTGGCCATCAAAGCGTGCTACTTTCTTCAAGGATCCACCATCCAAAGCTGGTAACAAAGAACAAACTCTTTATCAGAAGCAAACAACCCCAGTTAAGGATTAATCCCATTGCCACAATTTTCATTTCACCAAAATAAATAAATAAATGAAAGGATAACTTAAGCTTTTCTAACAGTCAATTTACCTGTTTTAGAAAGATAGAGACAGAAGGGAAGACATTTCATCCACAACTCCCATGTCACAAGGGGTTGAAGTACACAAGGAGTTGGTTCAGAAGATTCAGACTCTGTTGCCGCATGGTAATGTTCCCTCAGAACCTATTTCTTCACAACAGACTTCATCTAAGTTAGGATGCTTAAATCCAGATGTTGCTGTGAAGAAATATTCTGTGTCTCCCGACCTGCAAGCATTGGAGAAAACTCCTAGCAATGTAAGGAAGATGATAAGTGCCTTTGAAAGTCCTCTAGCTCAGGTACTTGTAATGTGATGCTATAAAGAGTTCTTCGTGCCCTGTTGCAAGTAATATACTTCTTTTTCATTTATGTAATATTCGACAATATTGAATGGAAGCAGGATATGAGACCTCGTACTAAATCACCAGCAACAAAATCTCAATCGAACAAAGTTGGAAAAGAAGGTCCTCTGAAGGATCAATTTTTAAAGGATGTCAGGAGTCCAGCACAGTTAAGTTCAGTAAGGCTTAAGAATCCTTTTCTTACAGGGGAGTTGCAACAAAATCTGACAAATATTGCGAGAAAAGGAGAGCCTATAGGACATGATAGATATTTAGGTGGGACTTCACTTCAGAGTGCTAGGGAGTTGAAGGAATTGAGCACCACACAAATACAATCAAAAGATAGAAGTTCAACTCCAAAGGGTAAATTCAAAGCAGTACATGAAGAAATGGCTACAAAAGAAGAAAGAAAATCTCCAGTAAACATGGTGAGAACATTTGCTGCTGATACAGCTACAGTTTCAGGAAGAACATACAATGAGCGTTCTAGTAGACACCAAACTTCTGATTTGTTCACTGATCTGCGAGATTCTGGTAGCACTTCTGCTACGACCAGAAGACAAATCCACTCAAAAGTTTCACATGATATTAATATTCGAGGAGCTTCAAATGATGAATTGAAATCAGTAGAGTATTGTGACAATGATCATTACTTCCTTGAAAGCTCTGGCGCCTGGATATTCCCAGATGACGCAAGACACTTGTGCATAACAACTGGAGGTAAAAGGGCAATGGATTTGATGGGAGGCTGCCATGTTGAAGCCAAAACCCATCAAGGAAAGAAGAGTGATTATATACCAGAAAGTATAGGAAAGGTATCTTAATTTCTCAGTTGTCTAATTTGGTTTGCCATTACATTGTTTGATAAGGTACTATACAAGCCTGTCAGGTTGTTGGTCTTCTGTGTTTATGTGAGAGATACTATAAGATTATTTGTGAGTGAAGGCTTTAGTGTTATTATCATAATAATGTATTTCCATTGAAAATTGGAAATTTCAACCCCTAAGAAATGCATTTAGCCAATTGGATACAAGAATGCTAAAAGTTCGTTCAGCATACTGGAATATATTATAAATCAATTTATTTTTATTTCTTTGGTTGGTGGGAACATATTTAAGTGTGGTATTGTGGAATTGCATTTCTTGTGTTTGAACAGGAAATCAGATAATAAAATAGTGTGTTAACATGATAATTTTCAGCGTAATGTGCAACATAAAACTGATATTGAGGTGAAGAAAGGTGAGAAGACTTTTCACAATTTGAGAAATTCAAGCCCTGAGGATTCATCAGATGTTGCATCCGCTGGACCTGTTAGACAGGTTACATTCTTCTTTTTTACTCTCCACATGCCATTTTATATCTTAAAGATATTTCTAATAAAATAAAATAAGATTAATAGAATTCATATCATATAATCACAAGGATATTACAATTCAATCTGAGATATATTAGATTCCATCTTTTTTATTAAGTGCTACTTGAAGCATTACTAATTTTGTTTCATTATTGTTTCTAAACCATAGGAAGGCACTATGTAAATTGCCATTGATTATTGGTGCTCCTTTTTTTTCTTAACAGGCAATAAAAGTTGCAATCATGGTGGCCTTTGGAGCACTTGTTTTCCTTAATAGAGAAAGAAAACCCAGGCACGTCTGTTATTCCCAGTTGAGATCCATTCATTTCAATTTTATTAGTTTTGCATGTCAGTCTAAGGCTGTCTGAATCCTCCAACACTGAATAAAATTAACCCCGTCTTGCGAAGGAACATTTTCAAAATCATTTGAATTTTTTTTTTTTTTTAACTTCGAATCATTTTTTCATTTGTAAATTTGTTCAAAGTCGTTTGCTTTTCATTTGATGCAAATGTAGTGCCATTTTCCTGCTTGTAATGCATGACCTCATCAAAAAAATCAAAAGTTTCCCATAAATTGGTATTAGTAACACTGTAATTGTAATTGTAATTGTATTGTAGTGCTGTGAGGTACAAACACTAAGGGCAAATATGCAGTGCAATACCTAGAACGGAATCAAGGTGTTGTATACTTGGAACCTGGAAAACCTGAAACTCCTTGTTGTAGTCATACTGATACATCCCTTGATGCACATTTAATAACGATCATTGTGCTTGTTATTATAGTTATTATTACATTTGGTGCCTACTTCTTTATCTTTTTGTTTTTCCTTTTCTTTTGGTGACAGAAAAAGCAACACAAAAGAAAACATTCCTTTTTTCGACATCTCAGATTATATGGATCAATGAACATTGACTAAAAGGAGGTGCCATTCAAAGCAAAGGATGATTGATAGATTGAATTTGTCATAGCCTGCTTGGGGATGCTCCATTGGTACTTTCTTATAGACATATGTTGTCAGGTTGCCTTTTCGTGGAACTGTAGATACAATGCTGGTGCAAAAACAGTTGGTCATCATCCTGAGGGACGAAAACTACGTGAATTTATCATTTATTTTGTATTTATCAATTTTTTCCCATCAATGGTGATAAAATGTGGACAAACAGGCCTTTCTGGTTACTGATTTGGATTATTTTATTATGGCTATGGGTCCTGTTGTAAATTCAATAATTCACTGAATAATTATTGGTTCTGATGTAACATTGTTCTCTTCAGAACCTTGAATGAGCAGTATCAATCCTTACAGTCAAGTGGAAAACAGCAATCAGGGTCTAATTTTTATTGATTGTTTATGGTGGCAAGGTGATCTCATTGAAGGTTATGATTTTTTTTTTAAAGCATATCAGGTTGAATGTAACACTCATTGCATTGTGCAATCATAAAAGCACTAATATTTTGAGCACTTTCAATCACATGGATAAGAAATTATAGTAATGGTATTTTATCATCTTGAATCCAGTTGAATTCAGATTTGTCAAGCTGGAGTATGTCTTGCGAAAAGTAGAATTTATATAGCAATGTTTTATTTATGTTGCAATATTATTATTTTATACTGTTTTGTTATTTTTATCTATCACATATTAATATTAAAAACTATACTATTATTAAAAACACAAAGAGTTTCAGTACGTCAATTTATTTCATAATATATATTATAAATATTTTTTAATATAACATATCTAATTAGATTTCTTTTGAATTGAAAAAAAAAAAATAATAAAAAAAAAAAAATTACTTGCCAAACATTCGTTGAACTCGAACAGCTCCAAGGCTCCAACCAAACCCAAGGTTTGTTAGTCACTTTGGGCTTGGACAGTTTCATTAATCTTACCCAACCCGGCCCAACCTTACCCCACTGGCTGTTGGCCCTCACCTCCTCCACCTTGGAGCGTTCACCGAATACCCAGGAAGGGTTAAACCTTAAAAACCCTAACTCCAGCCGAAGCTCTTCTCTGTTTCACACTCTCTTTCTTCTTCATTTTCTTCAGCTCCAAACACGCACACGAGTAGCCAAAGATGGTTCGAAGTATCAAAAACCCTAAGAAGGCCAAACGAAAGAACAAGGTCCAACCTTCTTCTTCTTTTTCGTCATTTTTTTTTTTCAGTTAATTTGTTAGTTAATTTTGTTAATTAGGGTTTTTAATTTTTCTGATACAGGGTTCAAAGAATGGAGAAGGGTCTTCGTCTTCGATACCGTCATTGCCGGTGAAGGTATGGCAACCAGGTGTGGACAAATTGGAAGAAGGAGAGGAGCTTCAGTGTGATCCTTCTGCTTACAATTCTCTTCACGCCTTCCACGTTGGGTGGCCCTGTTTGAGGTCCTTTAATTACATTCATACACACACATGACACAACACATGAAATGATCGAGTTTTTATTTGTTTATGTAGTTGATTTATTTTAAATTGTGACAGCTTTGACGTGGTGCGTGATTCAATGGGGTTGGTTCGGACTGAGTTTCCGCATACGGTGTATTGCGTAGCAGGGACTCAGGTGAGTTTTATTGGGTTTTAGCTTTTGTATGCACTATTTTCCTTGGGTGGGTGGTAAATTTTGTTTTGATCAATTCTGTTTCATTATTGTGTGGTTAATTGACACTATTGGATATATTTTGACTCAAAGTTACAGTTCTGATTATGTGAAAGTATAGTTTCTCTATGTAGACTTCAAAATTGATTTCTTTATTTTCTTTTTTCTCCTGTTGCGCTTGTTCCAAGTATAAAGGGTTCTAATTCAGATATTAATGTAGTTTTTATTTCTCTTTTCATACTCAATTTCATCTTTTGCACCAAATTGCTGATTCTTTGATTCATATTCAACGCAGATGACCTGAATTTTTTACTGTTATTATATTTTTTGGTGTAACCTATTTCATATATTCTTTTATATTAAGGGATAACCCCTTTTGGTTTTTTTGATGCGGCTTGGCATGCCTCTTTCTCAATTAGTTCCATTTGGCATGTAGGAATTTTATGGGTAAAAATGACTAGGAAGGTTTCTTGTGAAATTAGTAAATGCTAATAAGAAATATTGTGATAAGGTAAAGAACACGTGCATAAATGCATAAAGCCATCCCCACTACCATTTCTAATTTCCTCAATATTATTTCCAGATTTTAAGCAGAAATGGTCTTTTCCTTTTCTTTTCCCTCTAAGTAGGGCTGCAAATGAGCCAAGCCGAGCTTTACGCTGCTCGGGCTCGGCTCGCCTAAGTCAGAGGGCTGCTTGGGCTCGGCTTAGGCTCGGCCAAGCTTGGCCTAGTCAGGCTTGAGCTCGGCTCCGCAGATTTTTTATGAGCCCGAGCTCGGCTCGGGCTCATAGGTGTGAGTGTGTATATATATATATATATATACACTATCAATCAAATGAATTGAGTAATCATCTTGGAACAGAAGAACGTCACTATCAGTAACATATTAAACAATCATCTTCTATATTCTTCGTAGTCTCCTTCACCAGCTTCAAATTCATCAATGACCCATATATCAGATTTATCAATAATATTATCAGACGAAATTAAGTTAGAGAGAGAAGGGGGACAGACAGACCTAACCTCAGGACGCCTTAGGAGTAGAGGACGGTCCCTGAGGAGTAGAAGGACGGTGCACTAACATGATTTCCGTTGCCGATACGCCAGTGGGGTTGGAGAAGCACCCGTTGCAGCATCTTGCGGCTAGTTTTTAGGGTTTGGTTTTTTATCTAACCCTTGGATATTAAGGTCAATCAAACAACTGAGGTGAATCTATGATTTAGTCAGTGGCTACTTTATTAAATGGGCTTCTAAATGCCCAAATCTAATTTGGCCAATGTGAATATATAAAAATTTGGGCTGGATATGTATATATGGGCTATTTTAAAAATATAATACAGAAATATATATAATTATATATGTATATATATTTATATAAACGAGCCTGGAAATTGAGCTCGAGCACGGCTCGTTTACTAAACGAACGAACCCGAGCCAAACTTTTAACGAGCCGAGCCCGAGCTGGTCATGAACGGTTCAGTTCATTTGCAGCCCTACTTTTTAGTGGCCGGGTGAGTTAAATTCTAATTTATGACCAATATTAGTTTGTCAGGCACCTGGTTTTGACACAATTTTCCCACTAGAGGTATACATGCTAATTTATATTTTTATTTTTTGTTAGCAGCAATTATCTGATGATATAACTGCCTACTCCATGAGAGGTTAAGATCCATCCCTTATAGAGAATAGGTTATATGTTTTAGATTCTTTAAGTCCTCTTGACAATACTATTATATCTTTTAAGTGTTAAAGAGTTTGTTATCATTACTGGAAACTTCTTCTATTACAATTTTATTTAAATCAAACTGACTTGATTTGGTTTATCTTGCTTAACTGTTGCTGACGTCTCTAGGACTTGTCTGAGAGTGAATATCTGGTTCAGAAGGTCCCTTTGATCTTCTTTGAGCCGCAATTACACCCATTGTATTTTTTATAATATGAGTTTTTGTTTTACAGGCAGAGAAAGCTTCCTGGAATTCTATCGGGATCTTTAAAATTTCTAACATTTCTGGGAAAAGACGTGAACTAGTTCCTAAAATATCTGCTGCTGATGACACTGATGTAGATAGTGATAGTAGTGATAGTGACGAAGATGACGAAGAGGAGGGTGGTGGATCTGGAACGCCAGTTTTGCAGGCAATTATCTTTTTCTTTTTCTTTTTCTTTTTCTTTTTTTTTTTTTTATCTGGATTCTAATATGCAGTTAACATTCCAACCCTTTCATGAAACACCTATAGCAATTTACTTTTTCTCTAGCTTATTTATTGACAGTTTATGTATTTATTTTCGGTGTATCTACAGCTGCACAAAGTGGCTCATGAAGGAGGTGTTAATCGCATTCGTGCCATGACACAAAACCCTAATATATGTGCATCTTGGGCAGATACTGGTCATGTGCAGGTCAGAGTTATGTTGATGAAAATTTGATAAAACTTCATATCCATGCCTTGGCATCAAGTCTTGATAAGTTCTAGATTGTTTATTTATGTCTATATTTCGTATGGGACAGCAATATGATGAAGAGAAGTTTCGAAGATGTTTTTACATGGCTTCGATTATTATGATATAATTGACCTTATGATCCAAACTGGACAATAAATTTATCTTTTTTGTTTTTCTAGTTTGGGCAGCTTGGATGTGGTAATGAGATCTTCAATGCTTTTTTTTTTGGAATGACCTTGTTGCCTAGTGACTAATAGATAATCTGTAAAATGCATGTTTTATGCATAACCTGGGGTAGTAAATTGTGTCCTTGGAGTCTTGAATATATTTATTTTTTGCAATAATCCAAGTTCAAGTTGGTTTGATAACCAAATTTTGGGAGAAGACATTATTTTCTATTTGATGAGCCACGGGATGAGGCCTCAAAATCATATATATATATATATATATAAAATATTTGTTGTAGAAAGCAAACTTAAAAGAGGAAGTGCAACAAAGGTGTTGGTGACTGAATCTTAATTTAGATAATATATATGTTGGTGTGTCTAAAAATGAATAAAAAGGCTGAATATAAGAATTTTGTTCTTCCACTGGAATCAAGTTTGTGTTTTTAGTCTAGATGACACAGAGTTGAACACTGAATTATTGTTTCAGAAATTAACCAAGGGACCAGGGTAATGATAAAGCTACTTGGTTGATGTTTTAACTTTTTGTTTCTTATCTAATTTAAAACCACCAACCCCTTCACAGGTGTGGGACTTCAGCTCTCATTTGAACGCTTTGGCTGAATCAGAAACTGAAGTTAGTCGGGGAGCTTCCACAGTTTCTAATCAGGCTCCATTAGTTAAATTTGGAGGGCACAAAGATGAAGGGTACGCTTTAGATTGGAGTCCTCTTGTTCCTGGGAGGCTTGTATCTGGTAACAATTGATATAGTTTTTCCCCCCTCCCTTTACGCTGTTATCTTTTCTAGGATATCTGATGATCTGTTGTTGCATGGAATTGAAAATTCTAATAATTTGTACAACCATTTATCTCTAAAGGGGACTGCAAGAATTGTATACATTTGTGGGAACCTACATCTGGTTCAACATGGAATGTTGATACTAATCCATTTGTCGGACATGCTGCTAGCGTAGAAGATCTGCAAGTACGCATCTAACCTGTGACATAGTAACTGAACTTGTTCTGGTTTCATATTTTGGGAGCTGTACATTTTGTTCCAATATAGATTACTTATTTTAAATTGTTTAATTCTGTAAGCATCCTTTCTCCAACTTTTATTTGTATATATGTGCAGTGGAGTCCTACAGAACCTTATGTTTTTGCCTCTTGCTCTGTGGATGGCGATATTGCAATATGGGATACCCGTTTAGGGAAGTCGCCAGCCGCTTCTATAAAAAAGGCACATAATGCAGATGTCAATGTTATCACATGGAACAGGTGGTTATATATTTCTCTGCCGTCATAATTATTATGTCTCGTATGTATATCTAATGAACCTCTCCTCTACTTCATTGATTCTGATTAGGTTGGCTAGCTGTATGCTGGCATCCGGAAGTGATGATGGTACATTTTCTATTCGTGATCTTAGGTTGCTCAAGGTATGCCTTGTCTGCTGCAGGATATCTTTTGATAGGAACACTGCTGCATAGCAAGAAGCTAGACACAATCTTCTCCTAAAAAAAAAAAATCTTCTCCTAAAAATCTAATAACAAGGAAAATCCTTGTTGGGCAATTACGAACTTCATGTGCACCATTTGTTTGCATGAAAATCTCATAATTTCTATCATTTATTGTAGACCATAGAGCCATTGTTGGAGGGATTCTAAAAATTTTAAGGAGATGAATTTTTAGACTGAAAATTCAAAGGCAAGTTTAGTTCATGTGAAAATTAAATTACACTTTTAAAAGCATGTTTTGAAAAGTCAAGTATCTCTAACTATAGATTCATGCCCTATAATTGGATTTCTTTTTTAATGCTCCGTTTAGTTGAAGGGATAGAAAAATGGATGGAAGGGAGAGAGGAGGGATGAATGAGGCATCTCTGGGGAAGGGAGGGTGTCTCCCATGCTTTTTGGTTGAATGAGAAAGATAGTTAAAAGGATTGATGGAGTGACAACTTCTTTTTGTTTAATTTGATGGAAGGAAAGAAGAGCTTTCATGAACTTGTGCCAATATACCCTCATTAATTAAGTTTGCATTGTCCACATATTTCTGAGTAGGTAACATCCGAAGGAATTTATTTCCTTCTTTGAACGATGTGTCCAACATAACAAGAACAATGTATGTTCGAAATATGCAGGATGTGGAATGTCAAATACAATTGCAGAATTTAAGAATTGAAAAATGTGTTCAAAATTATAGGATCTTGAACATAATAAACAATGGTATATTTTAAGACTAAAAAAATCTAGATAAAGGGTGAAATTTGGCTATAAATACTCCAATGGCTTAAAATATTAAATCCTCTTATACTTGGAGTGTTAACAACATTCGATTACATTAAAGATCTCTCTCATAAAACAAGATACACATGACAGTCTTAGGAACTCAAATCACATCAACTCGTGATTTGTCATCCATGAATCCATGACTTCTGGCCAAAACGCAGGTCAAGTATAAATTTACTAGTTGTTTTTCAAGTGTCTACTATCAACAAAGGCAGTTCTTGGATTTGCTTCCCCAGCTTGGGCAAAACTCACGAGGTAGGTTGAAACAGATGGAGGTTTAAATAAGTCATTTTGTAAATAGATAAAGCAAGGAGGGATAAAGTTATTTTAACATTCTATCTATATACAAAGTAACTTACTTTAACATGTGAGTTTTGCCAAGCTGCTGAAGCAAATCCGATAATTGTGTTCACCCTAGTTTGAACTGTGTTGATAGATAAAATTATAATTGACCCCTCGTTATCATTCGCTCATGGTTAAGCATACCTCGTCACGAGTGAATGTGGTTCGAGAAAAGACTGTCATGAGTATATTGAACTCATATCATGTCAATATGCCCACCATTGGAAAATTTTGTTATGACTGGTGTGATTACAATAGTAATTTCTTAAATTTTATGAGAGATGTTTAATGTAATCAAATGTTGTTAAGACTCCAAGTATACGAATTTGATGTTCTAACTTGCTAGCTTGGTTTCCTTGTGCAACCCCTTATTTATTTGCTAAATTCCACCCCTTATTTTATGTAGATTTTTTCATTCTTAAAATCTACCATGATCTTCTTCCAGTTGCTAGATATTTTGAACACAAAATTTTCAATTTTTAAAATCTGCAATTGTTTATTATGTTTTGGATCCTAGATATTTTGAACACATTGTTTTGGGAGGGAAATAAATTCCTATGTTACCTACTCAGAAATACATGGACAATGCATGACTAATCAACTTAATTAATGAGTATATTTGTAAAAGTATATAA
>JAOTQH010262076.1:0-11185 GCA_025631255.1 Cornus kousa | reverse complement strand
CTGACATTACTCAATTCTGCTGAAATAAATCCTGAAATGGTATAAATGACAATGCAGCTTCAGAAAGATCACTCCTATGCAATGTACCATCCTGATCATATGAATTAATATTGAATACAGCTGAGAAATGACAGTAATGCCCCTGGAACCAATTGAATCAATTTTTTCAAGAACTGAGTCCTTACTTGAGAACAATTTCAGCTGAAATATTTAAGTATGCTGAGATTTGCACACAAAGTCCATAAAACTGAATAAATCCCTGATGAGACAAAGACCATACTGCCCTTGAGATTTTATAGCCACATTGAAAAGAAATAAGTCCCATGAGACCAATGAAAGGTATGTTTTTGACATTAATAAGGCAAACAGTGTCTAGAAAACCTTAGGACCAACAGACAAAAACCCACACTTGGAAAGGAAAAATCAACGGAAAAAAAAAATCCTTAAAATTTGAGAAATAGGAAAGGAAGGAAAATGACAGGGTCATTACAACCTACCCTTCTTAAAGAAATTTCATCCCTGAAATTAGGAACATCCTGAGGAGAACCGAATTGGGACAGAACACGAGGTTAGACCAAAGGACTGAACATAAGGTGCTAAAGGACAACTCTAAAAGTCTCAAGATCAAACGAAGGAACGTGAAACCACGAACCGAGAGACTCCTCTCAAAACGGACCGATGAAATAACTCAATGTCAAACACCAAAGGAATCCCCTAGACAACGACACGTCGAAACAAGACACCTAGCCAAAAGTGACATAGCAGAAAGAGTAGTGACCAGAACCCGCCCACAACGTACTCAAGTGCGTGGTAACAACGACATTGTTTAATGCCCGCCCATACTTACTCTTCAATAAGTTAGTATCAACAGCAACTAGAACTCACCTACAACACACAACTTAGTACGGTAGCATAACAGTATAAGGCACTAGTTCATAACCAGTCCCTAACTAGGTCAACTCAGAAAAACTTATCGATACAAATGACATCAATGTCGAAAATGATCATTACTAAAAGCACTACGTGAACTAAGCATTTCGTAAAAGTTGGGGTAGCTAATCCCAAAACTCTGATAACAATGTCATAAGCATCGTTACGCTTCAGGCCATAAATCCTCAACGCTAACGAAACTAATGACTCATATATCTTAAAATGCTACACAACAACACTAGTCACAAATCCAAAGCCTGACAAGTCTATGCCCTCAAGCCAATGGATCGGACTCCATAAAACTGAAACCTAAGCACCGATCTGAAGTCGACCTACCAAAAGGCCACATACAGAAGACAAAACGCTAGTTCAAAATCCCTATCATGGACAACCAAATCCTCAAAACACAAGTGTACTATGTAGCTCACACATCTTAATCCCGACAACCACAGTCAGAAAATCTCATAAGAAAAAAAAGTAAATAACAACATACTACGCATTACCAAGGGTACCAGTCTGATAAGTAAATACTACATGCAAGAAATGTATCATTTCTATTATCATACGAACTACAACCAACCGTTTTGGAAATGGGAGGTAAGGGAACAAGATCCCAAGTTCTATTATTATGAAGAGCATCCATTTCATCTATCATGGCTTTGCGCCAATCTTTATCAAACAAAGCATCCTGCACAGTCTTCGGAACAACAGTAGCAGATAACGTGGATAAAAAAAAAAAGAAAATGAGGGTGATACATTGTTATAGGAAACAAAGATAGATATGGGGTATGCAGTGACATAAGACCGAATTCCTTTAAGTAATGCAATAGGAAGATCATCAGTAGGAGGAGGAGCCTCAATAGAAGTAGACAATTGGGTATGTGTTACTTGTGATTGACGACTATACAGTTGAAGTGGCGGTGGCACTTGAGGTGGTTGTGGTGGGTCACAAGGTAATGAATGTGACACAATAGGCAACGGAAATAATAACTCGGTATCTAAAGATGAATTGTGTGAAGAAAAATAATGAGTATCCTCAAAAAAGGTAACGTCCATGCACACAAAAGCATGACGAGTGCTAGGATACCAACATTTATAACCTTTTTGAGGCCGAGAGTACCCAATAAAGGCACACTTAATGGCACGAGGAGATAATTTATCAACATCAGGACGTAATATGTGAGCAAAATACACACCAAAAAACACGAGGCGGCAATGCAAATAACGGCCAAGTAGAAAAATAAAGGAATAAGGACATTTCCAATCAAGAACGGAAGATGGCATATTAAATAACAAGCAGTTAGAACAGCATAGCCCCAAATACTTTTGGAAGATGCATATGTATCATCAATGTCTGAGCTATTTCAATTAAATGCCTATTTTTTCGTTCCACTACGCCATTTTGTTAAGGAGTATAAGAACAAGAAGTTTGGTGCAAAATACCATAAGAGTCGCAAAAACTAGAAATAGAACCTTTGACATATTATGTAGCATTATCAGATTGTAAAGTGCGTATAACACAACCAAATTGGACCTCAATTTCTTTTAAAAATACTTGAAACATAGAAAAAAGTTTAGAATGGTCTTTCATTAAAAATAACCAAGTCATCCTTGAAAAATCATCAACAAAGGTAACAAAATAAGAAAAACCTGAGTGACTAGTGTGACAAGCAGAACCCTAAATGTCTGTATGCACTAATTCAAATAAAGAAGATCGACGATTAATAATACGAGGAGGGAAAGGCACTCCATGGTGCTTACCCAACTGACAAGACTTACAATTTAAAGTAGACACCGACTCAAGGAAAGGTAAAGTAGACTTCAAATACTTCAACGAGGGATGACCTAATCGATAATGCCACTGGTATACAGACATCTAGGAATGTAAAGCAACAGCGAAAGGTTTGCAATCCAAATAGTATTGGCCATTTCTGTTAGTGCCCCCACCAATCGTCTTCTTCGGGTTAAGGTCCTGAAAGACACAAAACGAAGGGTAAAATGTGACAAAACCATTGAGTGCTTGAATCAATTAACTTACAGATAATAAATTAAAGGGAAATTTTGGTACTAATTGCACAGAGGATAAAGAGATGGATGGAGTTCGTTTAACTGTTCCCTGGCCAATAATGGAACATGTTCTACCATCAGCTAAAGTAACAAACGATGAGGAACTAGACTTTTGAAAATTAGAAAATAGAGGGGCATCACCTGTGAGATGGGTAGAAGCCCCCAGAGTCAATAACCCAAGGGGATGTTGAAGTCTATAAATCGGACAAGCATGCAATATTACCTGATTACGCAAAATTTACCACATCATTAGAGTTGGGATGTGTCCGGTTGACCAAGGCATTGAACTCAGCTCGTGATAGTGATAGTGTCACGCTGTCACTAGTTGATGCAGGTGATGGTAATATAAAAGTCTGAATAGGAGAAGGCTGAGACCTAACAAGGTCAGAGGAAGACACAGCTTGATTTAAAGAGCCCAACAGTGCTTAACAGAATGGTTAGTACCCTGGCAGTGGCTGCAAAAGCGAGTATCAGTATGTCCACGACCACGACCACGGCAACTGCGACCTCTATCACGGCCATTACTGCCACGAGAACTACTCAAATTTCCACCATACCCTCTGTTACCACTAGGAGTATCACGACCTCTAGAGGATTGTGGAAAGATAGAAGGAATCATCATAGCTGAATTTTCTTTCACAGTGGGCATCACATGTGTTTGTTCTGAAACACGAAGTAAGCGGGCATAAATGTAACCCAACAATGGGAGTCCTCCATCACCAGCAAGGATTTGATCCCGAATATTTTGAAGGCTAGGGTGCAGACCAGCAAGAAAAATGGACACAGAAAACTCCTCCCGTTGGTGCTTGAGAACCTCAGGATCAGTAGTCAAACGATGGTACTGATTCAACTCATCTAACAAGCTTTTGAAGGTACTATAATACTCACCGATGCCTTGACCAGAGGGATCAGACTGACGAGCATGGAATATCTTCTCATACAATGAATATATGCGAGAAATATTTGTGTCCATGGAGTAGGTTTCTTTAACAGCATCCCATATTCCCTTTGCAGTGTTGACAAACATAAAGTTGGATGCAATGGAGGTTTCCATACTATTCCACAACCAGGACATAACCATATAATTATCAGTTTCCCAATCATCGTATGTTGTTGATGTTTTAGATGGAGGATCTTCTGTAACAAACTTTAGCTTTCGTCGGGCACCTAAAGAAATCTTCACTGCTTGGGCCCATAGTAAGTAATTGGAGTTGCTTAATTTCATCGATGTAAGTTGCAACCCGACATTATCAACATGTGTTGTAGAGAATTTAATTCCAATAGACCCAGAACCAACAGTTAAATCTTCCGACATGGATTGAATACCAAAAAGAAACTACTGGAACGAAGTAAATGAGTATGTAAACTGAGAAAAAAAACTTATCTGTCTCAAGTTTTCATACAGATGCCAAATTTATACCGAGAAGAACAGAAGAGAGTTGAATCGGGAACAGAAGAAGAAGAAGATCCAGATACAAAACGGGCCAGATCCAAATCGGACCGGATTCAACGGATCCAAATTGGGTCGTATGCAAATCAAGCCGAATCCAAATAGCGTCGGATCCAAATCAGACCAGATCCAAATCACCAAATCGGTTTGGAGCTAAATCGGATCAGGATAGCATATCCTAGTTTGGGATAGCTTTACACTTGCAACCAAACACGTCTCTTCTTCTCCGCGATCATCACCGACTAGAACCAGAAATCTGCTACCGGCGATTAACTCCAACAACCAAGGTTCGCGATGAAGGATCGAGGCTAGTACACACCCTAGCCCTTGCAGCAGCAGCGTCGACGACGATCCAACACACGAAGCGTCCTAACTACCGAGCATAGATGGTTCCCGATGATGGAACCTCTGTTTTGATAGCCAAGATGATTCCGGCCAACAAAACGAGTTTCGGATCTGAGAACAACGGACCAGAGCTTCGGCGAAGAACAAATTAAACCTCAATCTCGATTTTCATTAGAACAACACAAAGATGCAATCACAACCACGATCTTAGTTTCCCATTGTTTCGTATGGCTCTGATACCATGTAAAATTGTGTGTATGATAGAGATAGAGGCAGAGACACAGAGAGATTGAGAGAGAACTTCTATGAGAGGCGCAGCCCTCTTTTCATTATCTATTTCTTACCCTAAAAACATATGAAGGTATTTATACAATACAAGAGAAGCCTATTTACATAATGGCCACAAACCTTATCTCTAATTACAATAGGACCCCAGCATAACTACATATATACATGTAAGTGTTTTAACAGGCTTCATTATAGAACTTTCAAAAAGTCGGTTAATCACTCCAGAGTTACTTCATGGCTTTCGAGAGAACGTACTCTGATGTATTTGGTAAGAGACAAAGGCAATTGTCAAATAGAAGCCAACCTACCTACACAACATGACTGAAATTAGAAGGCCATATCTCCATAAGACACTGATTTTAGGATCACAGTTCAACCAGAACAAAAAGAAAGGTTTTCAGACCAAACAACAGAAATTCATTCTCGAAAAGCAGAGCCTACATCCAACCATCATGATTCTCAAATCCACCAGAAAAAAGACTGAACAAGCATAGAAAATACATTTCTACACCAATTACATATACGAAAGACCTTTTGCATTGAAATGCCTGTGTATTAGAAAATTAAAACAGAAAAAGAAAGAAAGAATGAATAAACCACACCTTGGGTTCATTCACTATCAGAAGAATTATTCCCTTGTAGCTACAATGTAACTGTCACATGAATTTGAAGATAGATGTAGAACACAACAAATATTAATGTTTTTTCTTGCGACTCAATAAGAATAACAACTAGTATACAAAGATATGGCATTTGTTCCATTTATGTGGTTATAGCTAGAGAATCTTGTAATCACAAACAAGAAACTGACTGTAAAATGGAAGACTTATCTAGATGTCTGGAATTTGATATTATAATTGGAGTGTGACTAGCAGTTGATCTTCAAAAGCATTTCTTTCAAACAAGCCTCATTCAAAAACCAAGATGGATGAGGCTTGGAGAGGTTTCTCAGCTGGGGCTCTCATTCAGGATGCTTGGAGGGCTACGTTTCTTTGTATTTGGTGGTGCATTTGGCTTGAGGGAAATAGGAGATATTTTGATGGAAAAGAGAAGCCTATTTCTATGCTTAAGTTCTCCATTATTTCCACTCTTTTTTGTTAGATTTTGGGGAGAGATTATAGATCTATTGAGGAGATTGTTTTCTTTTTAGCCTCTGTGAAGGCTTGAGCCATTTTTTTGGCCTTTTTGTTTCTTTGGGATTCGCTCCCCTTTTTATAAATTTTTACTTATCACAAAAAATAAATAAATAAATAAAAAATCCCCAAGGTAGAGAATGTATTCTCTTTCAATCTCTGTTAACAAGAGAGAGATATTCAGAGCTATCAGTTCACAAAGCCTTTCTCCTATGATGAGTTTTACTGAAATAAAAGCTACATATGGCATTTCTTGTTCCTGTTCTAAACAACCAATTCTATGCTATAAAAGATGATGACATGAAGTTACAGTAGACATACAAACGGCATGCTGTCACTAACCTCATTCGGTATTAAGCATGTTCATTGCCAAGCTGTTGGACAGATTCTGGGCCAACGAGGAATACACGTCTTCATTCGGAAAACTTTTACTCCTTTATATGCTGTCCTAGGCACACCATCCTGGGAAGGGAATGAAATAAAAAACAGAAGCAAGATACTTTGGAAGGAGATTCACATAAGCAATTTCAGACTGATAAGTAATGGCAGCCTAGCATGAGGAAGATTCTTGATCACTGTTAAATTATCAATAATGAATTTAGCCTCCCAAAGGGAGGTTAGGGGTTCGAGCCTCAACGGAGGCATGTGTGTGAAAAAAAAATTAATAAATAAATAAATAATGGATGCTGCTTCTTTAAACCCTGTCAAAATCGCCATCTTGCCCTGAGATTCAGGCATTCAAGGGTACAGAATTAAAGCCATGCTTAATTTGTTTTTCTTAATTTAATTAACAAAAGAGTAGATTCTCAAACCAAAATGCTATTATTAGTATGAATGTGGAAAAAGGCAGAACAGGTGCTACTATTAGTTTTTAAAGAACCAGAAAACAAGGAAATACATAACTCAAACTACCAACAAAACACTTTTCCAGATGTATCAATAAAATATTGAGTACCAAGAATGGCATTCAAAAATAATAACTCAAGTCTATCTTTAGAGAGCTCAATGCACTTCCATTGAGTACTGAAGCAAAAGGACTTGTCCCATACCCAGAAAAAATCTTTCAAAGTAAAACCACCCAGTTTGTAATTTCATTCTTAGAGGACAGAGATGCAAATAATGAAATTGAACTACCTTCCATTCTTCAAAAATGCCAAATGAACGTGCAATTTGTTCAAAATCTGGCGGGTCTTCATACATAATGCGTACATCATCATCTATATTATATTCCTTCAGGACGGCCTCAGCTCCATACACAGGTTGTGCCCTCCTAACCATGTTGGCAAAGTGCAGCACATACCTGTCCTAAGAAGCAGAACCCATTCGGTTGATAAAGTACATATATACTTGGTTCATCTTAAATGATCACTTTGAAATGCATCTTTTACCTCCATCAGGTAGCTCAGATCCATCGACTTCCAATCAACCTTTCAGCAAAAGCAAAAATTTGATAATATAGTATGAGATATGCGGAGAAACTATTACCAAATGGAAAATTTGTAAGAGAGAAATTATCACATGCCTGTACATCATTCAGCTTAATAGGTTCAAGATATTGTTTGAAGAACTGTCCAAAGCTAGAGCCCTGCAGGGAAATCACAATAAGATACAAAGAAGCAAGATTTTAAGGAAACCCAATCATAGGGACATGCCATAGAATTATTGTTAAAGTTAAATCTCAAGACTCCCAGTGAAGCACAAAATAAAAAATAAAAAATAAAATAAAATTAAAAACAAGATGATTAGTTTAATTTTTCTTTAGATTGGACGACTGGAAAAGAATGAATGAGGCGGAAGTAAGTCAGTATCACACACACACAGTTTGTAAGCGAACATAAACCACTGTAGTGAAAAATTAAGTGGTGTGTAGCATAGAACTTTGTTTTAGCCTAATAGTAAAACCATAGTTACAAACAAAAGAAGTGAAACTAGGACACATGATTCAAATTTTACCATATATATAGCAGATTCAAAAGTGAAGTTTGTCAGGAAACTTCGGTAAAATCAACAACAAATAGTAGTGAAATTGCGGGGGGCGAATTGCAGTCTAAACTTAAAGAAAAAACTGACATGACCTTACTAAAATGTGGGAAAATTATTAAGTAGTCTTCATAAGCATAAACAAAAAACAAAAAAGATTATGTGAATCAAATCTATAACAAGTTTCCCTGCAATTCCCAGAGATTTAGAATATTCCTTTTTTTTCCTTTTTCTTTTTTCAATAAGTAATATTCCGATTCTAAAATTGACTGCATACACTCAGAGATATATTTTGAACCATGGAGGAAAATCAAAGATACCATTTAAAAAACAAAAAAAGACCAACACAACTGCAATATTTTGGCATTGATACCAAGAACTGTCAAGAACTTACAAATGACTGATATTTCAATCAAGCTCAAGTCACCTCAAGAAAATCAACATTAACCAGCATCAACATTATAAAACCACAATTTCAAGGGAGTTAAAAAATTGCTACCATGACAGGAATAAAACAACTAAACGAATATATAACTCTTGGTGCACCATGTATGTAGCTAATACAAGGCTGGCTTTCGGAATACAGATTTTTAGTCATATTAATGAAGATTACCTTTCGCTTGAAGTACAGGGAAAATACAGAAATATTATGTTTCTGAGTACGCATTTTATTCCATGAAACAGGAAACCATCAATGGAGGGGATGAGAAGCATCACAACCATACAGATAAGTAATATTAATGGTATAAGCATGCCTGTACAAAACACAGTAAAGTAACCCTAAGATTGAGTGAATTGTGAACAAGATATATCCTTATATTAACATTGACTTGTGCGTACATGCTCGCCGAAATTATATGTTCTGCACACTTCTGGTCGAATAAACTGGCGACCTTTGTGATTCTCTTTTAACCTCAACCAATCATCCCAGTAAGTGAAACTTTTGTCAAGGAACATGTTTAAAGGAGGCACATCAGAACAATATCTAAGTTTTAAAAACGAACAAAAATGCACAAAACCACAAGGATATGCCTTTGGCCACTTCGGAGATAGTTCCTCCCAAATAGATTTAGACAGCATCCAGCCAAGTCCAGGAAAAAAGTCCGAGCGATGAAGTACATCTGCAGGGTGTACCACATAGCAAATCAGAGAATAGTTCTCATTGCTTTGTCTCAGATACTTTTCTTTATATTTTGTCCAACCTCTGCCAAGGAATTATACACATCAGCAGACTGAAGTTGCATATATTAATCTCCTAATAGAAAGTATAAAATACACATGCAAACAACCTAAGAACCATGTCTATGAAATAAGCATGTATCGAACTATGACAAAATGCATCTATGAAAGGTTACCATTCGCAATAGCACCACTTGGGGACACATGGGAGACATCCAGTTGAGATGATTTGACCGTGCTACTACCTAAATGCCTCATGCTCAACTCACCAGAGAAAGGAACCCCATGTATAGAAGAGCATGAAGTTGGATATTTGAAGTCAACCCAACCTATTGCTTATGCCCCCAAGTAGTTAGGTATATATTATGCAAGTTGTGAATTCAGGCATAATTGCATTAGCTGGAGAAAATAACACTTATCCCATTATTTCCTCAATGTCCCACTCAAAATTAAAGGAAATTTTTTTATGGCATCTTGAGAAGAACAATGGAAGCACCAAGCAGTAATCACTCCAGAGTTACTGCAGTGACTATTACTAACTGAAACCAGTATGCAAGTTTATCAGTTAGCTTTGATTTTGTTCTATAATAGTATATATGATAGATTGAGAAAAGTTAAAGGAACTTACAAGGATCCTGCACAAACTGCTTTTGTCCATTGTCATTCCATAAGGAAACAGCCATAATGGACCTATACGGTTCCATCAGCCAAAAAGAAAAAGAAAAAACTCATTCAAAACTAGTACAGCCTTGATCTTGAACTTCGAAAAAGTAAAATGTAGATAGAAGAGCTTGATTTTTTATATAGGACTCACTTGTCACTATCGAGGAGTGCGGCTGCAGCCTCAAAATAGTCAAAAAAATCTGGGGCGATTTCCATATCATCTGCTATCCATGAAGATATTCTAAGAACATTGCTTTGCATTTTAACGCAGAAACAAGAGAGAAGAAAGTGAAAAGGATACAAAAGCAAGACTAATTGCACCTTCAAGTATGATAACCCGACTAAAATTATGACCATTAAACAGTTGGTCCAATGCCCACTTGTAATGACCTACAAAACACTGGCGTGTTTAATTTCGAAACTTGAGGAAGAAAAGGCAAAAAGAAAAAATCAAAAGCAATCCATACGAGCAATCTTGTATTATGCAATCAAGTCCCCGGGCCTTTCAGTGGTTCATCATCTAAATGCTGCAACAAACTGAAGCTAGACTGGGTGCTAGACTGGTGACCCAGATTCTCAATTTGTGCCAACTATCTTTAAACAAATATTTAGAACATTTTTGGATTAAATTAAATTAACCAAATCCAATTCTTTGCATAGCTAATAATCCTAAGCTCAGCTTTGAAAGGTTTTCAGGTTTCTGACTCAAGCTCAAAGGCAACGGCAAGACAAAGTGAGGCATAAGAGGGGGATATGAGGCTTCCATTAGATACAGCGGTATAGTAAACAAGTATAATCTATGATGAATCATGGGTGCTTTCTAGCCTTATATTTCCTTACATTAAACATAGATAATCTACACATAATCTCAAATTGCCAAAATTGGTTGATAGCAATTAAAAAAGCACGCAGCCAGCAGAATGCACCAAGAAATAAATCAGTACTTTAATATTTTCCCTATATTGTATGTTTCATGTATTTCAAAGAACAGCTCTTAGAATTGAATGGTTATGATATTCAGGTTCTAAGTTTTGATGCTTCTGAGACATCTCACAGGAGAACCAAATGCTAACATTTCTTAGTTCCCGACAAGAAGATCAGAAGAAACCATATGAAATGTAGGACACTTAACAATCGTTTCCACTGTCAG